>VZQC01007844.1:1471465-1501002 GCA_009823505.1 Rhizomys pruinosus
GTTACTTCAATGGACAATGGGAACAGTGCCGAAGGGAGGTGGATAGACTAAATGCTAGAAAGTGGGAATGTTATGTATGCCCTGGGACTAACCCCTTGTGTCAACCTAGAAGCTGTAAAGACAAGTAATGACTCTTGTGCATTATACCACCCAGCAGGAGGCCTTTCAGTTTCCAGACATAAAAGAGAGATAGGAACCGCCCTTACCCTGGCGGGCATACTAGGAGTGGGAATCCCAGGCGCAGCTACTGGAGGAACAGCTCTATCACTAACGCAACAATGGAACAATAGGCTCAGACAGCAACTAGATGAAGATATAGAAAAGGTAGAAATAACTCTGAGACACATGAAGACATCATTGGATTCTTTAGCAGAGATGGTCCTTCAGAATAGAAGGGGGCTTGATCTCCTTGCACTAGAACAGGGAGGGATATGCCAGGCTTTAGGGGAAGATTGCTGCTTTTATGCAGACCACTCTGGTGTAATTACAAAGAATCTAGATGACCTTAGGAATAGCCTTGAAAGAAGAAAGATAGCTAATCAACCAGGACGGTTTAAAGGATGGTTCAACACCAGCCCCTGATTTACTTCATTGATAATGGCAATAGCCAGACCTCTTATTATTCTTTTGCTTTTGTTCATGGTAGGCCCTTGATTGCTCAACCGGGTCATAAGGTTCGCTAGAAAACAGGCAGAAGAAGTCCAATTAATGGCCTTACAGGCAAAGTATGAGCCCCTCCCCCTCGTCAATACCTACAAAAGGCAGCATCAGACTCCAAAGACGGGTAAGGACTTTTTGGGTCGGCCAACCTAAGTCAGGGGGATAGCCAAAGCTGCTATCTACTCAAAGACGGGTAAGAGCTGGGCCCAGTAAAAGCACCAACCTAAGACAGGTGCTATGCCAAATAAAACAAAAAGGGGGAAATGACGGCATGGAATAGCCTAGAAGACAGGCCTGTAGGACAAACGAAAGCCTGTGCTAGAATTTCGAGAACTCACCCCCGCCCATTGAGCAAGGAAGGCTGGTTTCCGCATACTAACATGATAATTAGGGACTATGCTAGGAAGGGAAGGGATTGGATTAATTAGGGACTTGTAAATTAAGCCTCCTAAAAGGACCAATTAGGAAAAGACATATACCCGAGTAGGGAAGCCGGCACAGCTTATAAGCCTCTGTAAACCTGCAATAAAGTGAGTTTTGAGCTGTAACACTCTGACTCGACTCCCTGCCATGGTTGCTTTCAGTTCGGCAGCACACTTACTCTCCCCAGCCCCACTCCATCGCAGGCCGACAGAGTGAAGATTTTCAGTGGTGAGGAAGCTGGAGAGGGTGGTCTTTGCCAACCACCTCTCTATGACCCCCGCACAGCCTGGGGACAGCCTAAAGAGTTAAAGACTGACAATGGCCCAGCCTACACTTCAGGCTCCTTTACCTCCTTCTGTTTGATGATGGGCATTCGCCTCACTCACAGTTTGCCGTACAATCCACAAGGACAAGGCATTATTGAGCGTGCTCATCATACACTAAAGGAGTGACTTCAAAAACAAAAGGGGGGAAGAGCCTCTGGCTCTCCTCCAAAGGAAAGACTTGCGATTGCTCTTTTTAAATTTAGATAAGCACGGGCGGTCAGCTGTGGACAGGCACACACAAACAGACAACACTTCAAAAGGGCTTGTAATGTGGAAAGACATACTTACAGGAAAATAGTATGGCCCGGACCCGGTCCTAACATGGGTGAGAGGAACTGTCTGTGTTTTTCCTCAGGATCATCAACAACCTCTTTGGATCCCGGAAAGGCTCACCCGAGTGGTTCAAGATGTGGAAGTGTGGGATACTTGTGATGATGGTGCCATGACCCATGACGATGATGGAAGAGCTTCGTTGGAGGCTGATGACAGTGTTCCCTAAACCTATCCCAGTCACCCTTCAGCACAAGTATTCCCCCGCTTTTTTACAACCAATGATAACATGGAGGTCCCTTCATTTTTTACCATTAGATGACACATTAGCAGCAGTACAAGAGACCATACACCTGCCCCTAAACAGATTACTGTGCTTCCAACTGATTACTAACATATCCCAGGACAGTGATTGTGTACGTATGCATAACCAGACAGGAGGCTGGTTTGATGCACCCCCTCCGGGGACCAGCCAGTCCAATGCCACATGGCTCAGGGGAGCTTGGCACTTTCAAACCCGCGCCTGTATGCGTATGGCCCCCCTTTGTGTTCCTCGTATATAATGGAAGCTATGAAAGAAATAGTGTCACCTGTGGTAACAGGACTTGTTTCTATGCTTTATGCTGGAATGCTACCACCTTTCCTCTAGCAGTGGTATTTCGTCACAAATGCAGCATCAGCTGCCACGGCTACAGCTGTGGCAGTTTTCCTGATGTCAACTGTTCAGACAGCGGCTGCACTTAATTTGTCGGCTGGTGTTGCTGAGGCTATGACCAATCAACAAAATATTAATAATCATTTCAAAACAGGTATTATGTCACTCAATTAAAGGGTTGATTTGGTGTAGGATCAGCTCAATGTGCTTATACAGATAGCACAGTTGGCGTGTGAATGGAGACATTCTGGGCTCTGTATTACCTCTGTACCTTTTCAGAATCTGAGCCACGCAGCTAATCTATCACGCAGTCTCTCACATCATTTAACAGGAAACTGGTCCGGTGAACTCGACTCTCTATTGGAAGAACTCCGCTTATCCATTGTGCACATTGACTCTACACGAGTAGACCTGTTCATGTCTGAGGGTTTCATCCTCTGAATGTCGAAGGTGGTGTCTCACCTACAGCAGTGGGCTGGAACAGCGGGTTTGGGTTGCAGTATAATCCTGCTTGGGTCATTGTGTCTGTGGTGTCTGATGCCCATGCGGAACAATCAGTGCAGAGAAAGAGCATTCTTCGTGCAGGCTCTTGCCGCTATTGAACTGGGCAATTCACCTCAAGTTTGGCTCGGCATGCTAGAGAAGTAGTCAAAGACGGGTAAGACCCACTGCATGTATTACCAACCTAAGACAGGGAACAAACCTATGCTGTTTGTTTAACCCCATGATGGGTAAGGAATACCTCTGCAGGGGCAACCTAAGACAGGCATTCTCTCTGCCATATTATAAAAGAAAGGGGGAGATGTGGAGAGCAGGCATTGGCCAAAATGGCACTTTGGACCCTGGCCAGGTCTTATCGCCTGATTGTTGCCCTACTGCCCAGCTCATTCCCCAACCAACAAGAGAACGCCAAACCTGAACCCTCATTAGCATGTCCGCTGACTTCTGTATATTGTGCATACTGCTTACAGACCAATGAGAGACTGCCACGGTGCTCGTGCCCTAGCAGGAGGTGGGGTTGAGAGAGGGGATATGAGGAGGGGACACTGGAAGGAGGAGAGAGAGCTGGTGTAAGAGTTGCCTGAATAAACTGCATCTGGAAGAACAAGAGTGTCTCCTCTCCTTTTTCCTGCCAGCTGGGAACAGAGAATGACGAGGAGAGCGACAAATTAAAATTGTTAACACTAAGGAGTATAAAACAAACATTTTCTATGAATTGAATCTACTTTTGTTTATAGTTAGCTAAATAGATTTAAATCTGTAGGATTATAATTAATTAAAAGCGGCAACTCACATTCACTCACACATACACACAGCTTGAAGATGGGCTTAAAGAAACATAAAACAGTTTTATTCAAAAAATTTCTCATTTAAATTGAACCAAAATATCAATTTATGTTGTTAAAGAGACTTTTACCAATGGTTCTTAAAAAAGACAATTTATCAGAGCAAGTTTGTTTTGATAGAACTTCAAGGCCTGTAAATTCTCCTAGAAATCCATCTATCTTGTTTCCAAAATGCTGAAATTGAAAGGATGTTACCTAAAATCAAAATTTAGTGGGTATAATTTAGATACCATGTGCTGAGTTTGCAAGCTGGTATGCATGCACACCAGGCAGGCTTATGGCACCACGCCAGAGCTCAGACCACGTGTGATCAAGAATTCTATGAGAAGAGATTTTTAAGGTGAAACACATTTAAAAGGAGAAAGATAAAATTAAATCAACCATATCTAGGGTATCTGGGGGTTAAGTAAAAATATTGCACTTTAAGTTAATATGCCAAAATGTATTTGAATTACTGTTAACTAAATCCCAACTTTGGATCTACAAACAGCTGGCAGATTTTAGGTAAGAAGAGTTAGATTTAGAGAAAACCCATAAGAGGATAAGGGAGCAACACACTTTTATCAAAAAACAGATTTTGTATACAAAATTTAAGAGAAAAATGACAAATGCTTGAAATTATTTGGAAGAGGCTGCTCTTGGAGGAGGGCAGTTCTGTGAAAGGAGGCCTTAATTTGCAACAGAAAGAAGTGGGCTCAAGCTGAAGAGAGCTACCAGGAGAAAATTTACATATGAACAAGTTAATATTGGAACCAAACTTGAGGAGCTGGTTCCTCACAGTCTTTCCTTGGGTGGGGAGGTGTAATTTAAAACCAGAAAGTTTTTTGGACCAGTAGAATTATGAAAAATTATTTTAAGGCCAAGCATAAGTGCTAAGCCTTAATATTAAATTCTGCCTTGAGGTCACTAGCTTTTATAGCCTGCAGGAGTGACCATACCAAGTGGCACATGCCTGGAAGGCACTGGGTGCTCCCTCTGAACCAAATCAGAGGCAGGCTCTTCACATGTACAAAGCCACATGCCCTCAGACCACTGTCCCATCCACCAAAACCAGCAGGAAAGATGGCTCCACCAGAACAGATAGATATCAGGAGAGAGAGAAGAAAAAGGCAAGATTTAGTGGTATGCATACCTAAGTTGTTAAGGTTTCCTTCTGCCCCACATTCAGACACCAATTGTGGTGTCTCTGCTGAGATTTGTGGCAGGACCCACTTAATCCTAGGATGACCCATATGGAAAGCCCGTGCAAGAAAGCACACCACGTGTATGCAGGTTGAGGTTCAAATGCAGAGAGAGATTTTATTCCAACATGTCTGCTTAAATATCTATCATGACTCAATTCATCACTACACCCGACCACATGGGTGTAACCAGGGAGGTACCATTGGCTTAGAATCCAACCCATCTAAATAAGCTTTCCCACAATATAGGAAAGCATTAAACTGACCCTCTTGGTGGTTAAACAACCATACTTAAAGCTCCAATCTGATTTGGTAATAGGTATTGGAAGGGACAAAATTTTGGCCCTTACCCACTAAGGTCGACGTAAGAGGAATGACTCATGGTTAATGCTATAAGCTTATGTACTCTAGTGGTTAGGAGATGTTAAAAGCCACAATAAGAAATTGTCACCCTTTACAGAAATGCCACAGTTCATGGATTAGCATACCATCCAAATATCTGTGTCTATGCCCACAACTTAGCTTGCCATAATTAGTACTCTTTAAATGCCTGTATATCTAATTGCTTGTGCTTTGTTAGTAGGATTAAAAAGGCAACCCTGAGCCAGGCGTGGTGGTGCATGCCTTTAATCCTAGCACTTGGGAGGCAGAGACAGGCTGATCTTTGTGAGTCCAAGGCCAGCCTGGTATACGGAGTGAGTTCCAGGACAGCTGGGGCTACATGGAGACCCTGTCTCAAAAAGACCAAAAAAAAGTAAATAAAAAAATAAAAAGACACCCCTGGATAAACTGTCAACCCATGAAGGGAAACAACCTGAAGAGACTAGAGTCCAAAATGACATCTCCAGAGAAAGTAGATTGTTTTCCTTCTCACCCAAGAAAGTAGACTGTTTTGCTTCTCACCCACTTGTGCCCCTTTCTCAAAGCCTAGGGAAAAACCTGCAGAGGAGGAGCCATGATAGAATGTAAGGGCTTCAGAAATTGGGGTGAATTGTGACTACAGAAATATAGTCTCAACACTTGTTTGATCAAAACGCTTTGCATACAAGCTTGTCAAATTGGACTAAGGCAACCTTGCATTGTTCAACATTTGGACATAGATAATCACTAATTGGTTTTACAAGAATGATACATTCATTTCTTATGCTTGAAAGTTGGTTCACTTCATGGTTGGGTTTTTTTGGATATTAATTTGCCTTAATGTAAAAATAAAGTTTCGGTTCTGACCTGCACCACACTGCCTGGCATTCAAAGCAGGCTTGAGCAGCTGGCTGTACAAAACTCAGGTTCCTTTCTGTTGTTAGCCTCTCCCATGGGCTCATCTGCCTCTCAAAAAAAAAGTAATAAAATTTAAAGGGCAAGATGTTGGAAAATTTAGTTAAGATGGGTAGTATTCTAAACCATTGGGACCTCCCTGGCCACACCCATGGGGTGGGATGTAGTGATGAAAAGGTTTAGGATATGGGCCTGAGAGTTGAGTCATGCTGTCTATATAAACTGGGCATCTTGGAATAAATCTCTGTGTATTTGGACCTTAACATGCATCCATGAGGTGTGTTTTCCTGGGTGTGTTTTCCATATGGATTGTCCTGGGAATAAATGGAACAACCCACACAGACTAGTTCAAGAGATTCTCAAAATGGCACAAGCTATTGCCACGGCCCTTAATTACTTACCAGAAAATGAAATTAAGAACCTACTCCTGAATACAAGACATACTTCAGAATCAGGATTTGAAGCAATGATGCTGGGCCTAAACTGGAATCCTCCTCTCTGAAGACTAGCTCTCATAATTTTGGAAGAAACTGTCCAAGCTGCTAAGGGAGAATATTTTTCAGTAGTCCAATACCAAATTTAAAGTCTAGTAACCTCAACAATGACCAGAATAACAAACTGTATCTGTGTAGTAGTGGCACTTTTTTCTCATGGTTAATCTATAGCTATTTAAAAAAATTTAAAGCCTGCTCAATGGGAGAGGATTCATGTGTAGCACTTTATAGACAGCCAAGTGCCCCTGGCTACAGTAGTCATAGATCCTACAGGGACCCCTATGTCTGCCACATCCATAGAGAAATATAGTTTCTTTCAATGTGTTAAATATGCATCCTTAAATTTGCAGGTAATGTTCCAGCTCCTGCTTTCTTTACGTGGCATGTAGGCCAGGAAGAAGACTAGATCTTCTCAGGTGCAGGATGGACCTTTAAAACTTTGAAGAGCTATTATCTATCCATCCCTCAACTGGAAAGATGCAATCGTGCACATCATGTCAAATCGTGGATCTTCAGAGTTTTGAGGCTCTACTATAGTGAAAGTCACACAGGAGGTTGCACAGCTTGATCAACCCTGTGACTTTAGGCTGAAGACTATCAGACACCCGTGTTCTCATTGGATTAGAGCTGTTAACCCCAACTAAGGGCAGGTCTACTTTTCCCTGTGTGCTCCACTACTTGCTTCAAGACTCCAGGTGTCTATGCCTGAAATATTTATTTTGTTAACATCTGGCCCTCCAGCTCTGCCAAGCTCCCTCCCATTACTGCCTGTTTTTCTATCAGGCTCCATGTCCTGCACTTGTTCCCATTCAAGGCTCCAAGATAGCTCAGGGTTGTTCGTTTGTTTGTTAGTTTGTCATGTTTTCTTTTTGTCTTTTTTTGAGACAGGTACTCCCTTTTTTAGTCCTAGCTGGTCTGGAGCTCACTGTATAGTACAGGCTGGCTTTGAACTCACAGAGATCCACTTGCTTCTGCCTCCAGAGTGCTGGGTCAAACAGCCAGTTACTTTTCATTGGGGCCAAATGGTTTACCTTAGCATGAGTCTTCTGGGTGCTAAACCTAGCAGGGAGCTATGTAGCTAATGTTTTGCTCATTTTCTTCCAAACCACCCTCAGTTTTTTGTCTTATGTGTTCAGGTTTCTCATTACGTCCTTTTGAGTTTCTGACACTTTGCCTTTCTTTTATGGCTTGGGATAGTTTTTCTTAATGACTTCACCAGGTCACGTACAGTCATCTTGTATTTCACTGTCTATCCAGACATCCAAAGAAAATTTTATGAAGATCTGGTAAACTAATTAGTAATTTATATAAATAAACATCAACTAAAAATGAAAAATATTAAGTGTATAAAGTGTGATTTTATAAATACACTTAAACATACACAGAGATTAATTTTGGACTCAAGGGAAGGAAAGAAGCAATGGAAACCAAAGATAAAGTTTGAAACATATTTCCTGAAATCGTCCTGGTTCTGACATAATTTCAAAGAAATGTAGAAACATTTCTTTTTGGAGGACATCATATTATACATTGTTGCTTTGGTAGAGCATTACACTGTTGTCTTCAGGGCTTCCACTTTTGTGTAGGCATCAGTTAATACTTATGAAATCATACTGGAGTCTTCACCCTGAAATTTTCCAGAGAATTTCTATCAGGTCTTAAATAAAATAATGAAAGATTTAGGTGCAAAGATGCAGCTCAGGAGCCCAACAGTGGAGGCCAAGATAGAGAAGAATTCCAGACCTACCATAGCCTTCCCCTTGGTGCTGTGGTAGACAGGGAGAAAGGTGACCCAGACACTACAGAACACCAGCATGCTGAATGTCAGGAACTTGGCTTCATTGAATTGGTCAGGCAGGTTTCTGACCATGAAAGCCATAGTGAAAGTGCCCAAGGCCATATCCCAGGACAGAGTAGAAGAGAGTATTGGATGCTTTGTTACACACAATGGTGATGTGGCCATGCTCAGATTGTTCATCTTTGTCAATAAAGGGAGGAGAAGTTCCCATCCACACTCCACAGAGAATAAGCTGGATCAGGATACAGACGGGAATGATGTAGATATGTGCCCGTGACAGCAGCAAATGCCTCATCCTTCTTCCTGCTTCTATTTTTTATTGATGTTTTATGTATTTCATGTATCATCTTTCATTTATGTTCAGGCATATTCTCCTACCCCTTCCCCCCACCCCAGCCCATCCCAGATCATGTATTCTGTCATAAATGTCCTGCATCTTTCTCTCAGTCTTTTTTATGCTTAGGAATTCACAATTTCCTCCATTAATTTCATATTATTCTAAAATATGGATACATACTCTCCACCAATACACAGTAATTACAGAGTCTGAAAATAATTGGTGGATGGATTCTAGAGGCCACTGAGAGGTTCACATTATGACAATATAGTTGCTTTCAGATAAACCAAAAATTTAACCATACTGTTGTTCAGCTTGCCTTTCATCTGGAGGATTTGGTGTTAGCATCTACAAATGAGGTAATCCATTCTCTGTTTTGCTTTCTGGGACTGTGTCACCTCACTCAGCATAATGGCTTCAAGTTCCATTCATTTACCTGCAAAGTTCATGATGCCATCCTTCTCTACCACTGAATAGTACTCCATTGTGTAGATGTACCACATTTTTGTCATAATAAATAATAATAATCATGGATGCGCATGCATCTTTGAGGTATGATGAGTCTTTGGGGTATATACCCAGGAGTGGTATGATTGGGTCAGGTGGTAAGCTCATTCCGAGTCTTTTAAGGGTTCTCCACACTGCTTTCCATAGTGGTTGTACAAGTTTACATTCCCAATAGCAATGGATCAGTGTTCCCCTTTCCCCACAATCTCTTAAGGTGCCTGGGGATAGTTGTTCCTTTCTTCTCTCCTTTGAATTGCTTCAAGTGTTCTCTGAAGGGTTATTTTTCCGGACATGTATTCTTTTCATCTTGTTTATGTCGTGGAATATTTTTATCTCTCCTTCAACTATAATCGACATTTTTGCTTGATATAGTAACATGGATTGGCATCTACAGTCCTTTAACATTGGGAATACTTTGCTCCACTTTCTTCTTGCTTTCTTAGTTTGCACTGAGAAGTCAGTTGTAATCAGTTTCCCCTTCTATATAACTTGTTGTTTTCCTCTTGTGGCCATCCAACGCTAGGACCATAGAGAGGAACTGCGTGAATGGATAGAACTTCAGCCAGGGGGCACACTACCTGTGCCCAGGCACAAAGATGGGGACCGATGCATGGGCCAAAGGAATAAACACCCCCCCACACCCTGCTCAAGTTACTGATGCTGAGGTGGAAAGTGCAGCACCAGTAGTTTAAAATTGTTGGGAACATATATCAGTGTCAGCGGTTGGAGGCTGCATAGCCAAAACTGAAGAAGAAACCAACAGGAAGCAAATTGAGAGACCAAGTGATGCCCCGTAGCAACATTTGTGATTAGCAACAGAAGGCAAACAAATAAACAAAGGGGGAAAAACATCATCATCATCAACAACAACAACAACAACAACAAAAATACACATGCCAAAAACTTAATCAAAATACAATATGGGAAAAACTTAAAATAAACACACACTGAATGCAACCATTCCTGTAGAAGATCCCAACAATAAGAGCTCTCTGGAAGGGAACCAAGATACCAACCTTAGAAGTACAATTGTAGACATATTCAAAGACTATAAAGAACAAATCAGAGAACTAAAGGGAGAGAACGAAAAACTCATGAAGGAACTAGAAGGAAAGAATGATAAACTCCGGAAAGAACTAAAAGGAGAGATTGATAAACTCAAAAAAGAACTAGAAGAGAAATACAAACTCTGAAAAGAGCCAGAGGAAGAGAATGACAAACTCTGAAAGGAAGTGGAAACATTGAAAACATATCAGGCTGAAAGGAAAAAAGAAACTGACCAGCAAAGCAATGAGCTACAAGAATAAAATGAAAAGCTCCAAAAGGAAGTGGAATTACTGAAGAAATCGTTGGCTGAAATAAAAAAGGAAATTGAACATTCATCTAATCAGCAGGAAATGATGGGGAAAAGCCTTAGAAGCAGAATGGAAGAAGCAGAAAAAACAATATCAGACCTACAGGAAAACACAGCGCAGCTAGATACCTCAAGTAAAGATTATGAAAAATTTTAAAAAGCACAAGAGTGGAACAACCAGGAAATGTGGGACACCATGAAAATACCAAACCTCCTCATCATAGGGATAGAGGAAGGAGAAGAATGCCAAGAGAATGGTATTTATCACATCTTCAACAGAATACTAGAAGAAAACTTCCCCAAACTGAAAAAAAGACAAACCCATGGAAATACAAGAAGCACCTAGAACACCAAATAGACAATACCAGAAAAGAAATTCCACAAGTCATATCATAGTTAAAATATTAGATGCTCAAAACAAGGATAAAATACTGAAAGCCACAGAGAAAAACAGCAAGTCACATACAAGGGGAAACCCATCAGAATCACACCTGACTTCTCAGTGCAAACCATGAAAGCCAGGAGAACATGGACCAAAGTATTCCTCGTACTTAATGACTTTAGATGTCAGCCCAGATTACTACACCCAGCAAAAATATCAATCATAGTTGAAGGAGAAAGAAAAAATCTTTCAGGACATAAACAAAATGAAAAGAACACATGTCAAAAAAACCCAGAACTTCAGAAAATACTCGAAGCAATTCAAAGTATGTAGGAAATGAGCAACTATCCTTAAGCAACCCAAGAGAAAAATTACCAAAAGCATAATAGAGTAAATACGTAGACCATTTACTGCTTCTATTTGTGGTGTTGAGACTGAATTTGTGATAATCTCATTACTGAAATTTTGTTGACTGTATTGTTTTGCCCAAGTCACTGGGACCCCTGAAAGACCACCAGGACACAGGGCTCTGATGTAAATACAAAAAGTCTTTAATTCAAACTTAAGTTTGGACCACCACCCTCCTGATGCAACAGGCTGGGAGAAGTGTTCCCATAGCTGTGGGTAGGGAGGTGGGGGGGAAGGATCTTCTAAAGGAAAAACTGCAAACGGGGGAATTTTCCAGTTTTGGCATTTTGTTATTGATTAATAGGGACTGAAGAAGCACGATTTTTATACTGATTGGTCGTGGTCACCTGGCACCTTTGGTGGCACCATGGGGGGGGGGAATTTTACTCACTGAGTACATCCTGGCAGGAAAGGAAACATGTTTAACCTTTGGGATTTCCCTGTTTGTTATTTTCAACAAACAACTTTTGGTCCTTCCCTGTTAGCTATTGAAATATTCTGTGGTTTCTCCTGGATTCTGATGGTGGGGGGCTATTTCTCAGATGGTGTAGTTTCACAAAATAGAAAAAACAAATGGAGTCTATGTTGTTCTCTTATAACTGGTCTCTCTTTATAGTATTGTTATAGAATCTCTCTCATTCTGTGATTTCTGCATCACTCAATTGTGATGTTCCTTTTCGTGCCAGGAACAATCCATTCAGAATCTTATTTGTTGTGCTCCTTTAGTCCTAGTCTGAAATTTGCCACCTGGACCTGTATGTGGTGCATTCTCCATACTTTCCCTACAGTAATTTCAGCCTATCAGATTTCATGTTGAAAGCTTTGATCCATTTAAAATTGAATTTTGCACACACTGAGAGTTAAGATATGCTGAATTATTCTGCATGTTGATATAAAGCTTCTATAGCCTGATTTCTTGGAGACTGTTTCCTTTTTCCATTGCAAATTTAAATTGTATTTGTAAAAAAAATAATACATATATATATATATATATATGTATTTATGTGGAATAATGTGGTGTCTAGATGATTTGTTCATACTACATTGATCTATATGTATGAGTTTTCCAGATTTATGCTGTCCTTATGTCACTGGTTTGCAATATAACTTGCAATTAGGCATGTTGATAAATCTTGTCATACTGTTTTTGTTCAGGTTCGGTTTCATTGTCCTTGAACTTTTCTTCTTTTGTAGTAGTTTTAATTTGTTTTGTCTGTATCTGTGGAAAATGGCAGGGAAGTTCTGAATGGAGTCTGCAGATTACTTCTTAAAGAAGAAACATTGTCCACAAGATTAATTCTGGTCTTTTTTTTTTTTTTTTTTTTTTATTTGGTAGTAAAACTTGAGACAGTGTCTCTCTTTTAGTCCGAGCTGTCCTGGAACTGGCTTTATAGAACAAGCTGGCCTTGAACTCACAGAGCTCCACCTACCTCTGCCTCCTGAGTACTGGGATTAAAGGCAAGCACCACTACGCACCAGGAATTCTGTCATTCTGGGGTCTCCAAGTCCCCAGTCACTGGGTGGGATGAGAGCCAGCAGCAGGAGGAGCAATGTCACTTTCATCATGGGCCACTCCTGAGGGAAGAGCAGAGGGGCCATCCTCAGGGATGAAACACTCCCTGGAGGGGTCATTATTATTGTCTCCCTGTTGGGGGAGTATTAGCTATAGGTGACAGATGAGGACCAGTGTTTCTGAAGAGGGGATGTATGCCTGTCTTCCTTGGAAAAATTTAAAATATTTTGGAAAAATTTAAAATATTTAGGGTGATCATGTGTGGGCATGGACTCCCCCTTTTATTTTTGTAATTGAGCCTTGAGGGTTTGACCGCTGTCTGTTTTGATTTGAGTCAAGTGCCAAATGGAGTATAATGGGTCACATATATCTGCCAGAGATGGTTAGGATGGAGACCTCGGGGATTGCTGCCCAAGGTTTGAAGCAGGGGAATCTGAAGGAAGGGCTGGCAGGACCGGCAGGTGTGGATGATCATTTTTAGATCTTTAACTACTACATGGGGGTATTTATGCCTAAGTCCCCTCCAGTTTGTATGAGTTAGTTGGTGGCAATTAATTGTTCTTTAAAATTCTTTTACTAGACTGTGACTTCAGATAAATCAAGTCCATTAACTTATATTTATTTATTTGTATTTCTGTATAAATATCTACTGAAATACCTCTATATAAATGTATAATACTTATTTCAAACATATCACTATAAATCTTATAAAGTGGGTTTATAACAAGCATATTCCTTTCAGTCGTTGGAGGTGATTTTTTTTCTGGGCCTGGCACAAAACCCTGTTTTAAAGATGGTTTACTTCGTTGTTAGATGTTTTACAATACACATTTAACCATACTTTATATATAAATTAAAATAAGATGATTGCTTATAACTAATGTTAGTTTTTGTCTCAGGCATTGAGGGAGTGTAGTTGATAGTGGTACCATACACCCATAAAGTACTTAACTGTAACAGCATTTGTACAATCAGTAATTTTTTAACCAAGACAAGTAAATTACACAAATAAACATAGAAATTTAAGTAATTAATAAAGCTGCATCCGAGTTGGAGGGGCCAGTTCCAGCTCGGAGGCTTCTTAGAATTGTACAAAGGCATATTGTCATTTACATAAATCCAATTAAAAATTAACACCAACAGGTATAAACCAAGTTTTGTATTGGTTGAGTCTGTAAAGTGAATTATAGTTGACCTTTTTAAAACACAGAAGTTTAGAAAGTTATGGGGGATAAAACAAAATATTCATACATCCATACACATATGTGCACACACACATACATACAAGCATACACAAACATATGTATAAATGAAAAAAGTCGTGAGATCAATCCGTGGGAAGAAAGTCTCATTATTGTCTTATACTCAACAAGAAAAGGTCATTTCCACAGTCTGTCTCCTGAGTATTGGAATCAAGGTTGCACCTTTAAAACACAGTGAAAGATGAAGCACTGCCCAAGACTTTATGCTTCCTGGTGAAACAGAGAATACTGTAAAGCCAGACCCTCCCCCACTAGCTATCCACTGTTTAGCAGGAGAGGGGCACAGAACAAACATTGGACTAGATAAACCAGAGTATTTAATAACAGCTACACACTAAAAAGCTTCATATTTTGCCTTTGGTCTTTTTAAGGCAGAGCCTGCACACAGTGGTAGCCAGCCTGGTAGACTAGGGTGGCCTTGACCTCACAGGCATCCACTTGGATCAAAGGCCAGGGCCACCAAGCCAGGCTCTACAAGCCTGGAATTTCAAGAAGAACAGTCTCTAGAAAAGTCCTTGGAGGAAGTTTAGCAGACAAAAGGAAACTTCAGCAGAATTAAGCACTATGTTACACTATTTAAAGAAAAACTTTTAAGGAGGACTTTTTAAAAGCACATGAGACTATGCCTGGCTTTTACAAGTTTTCATGCAAGCCAATGTTGCTAGATTAATTCCAGGGTAGTTGCCTCTACAACCCAAGCCTGCCTATGCAAAGGTGCAAATGAGCACCTCTGTGGAAGGTTTGCAGCAAAAAGAGCTTGAGCTTCCTTGCTCCATGGGCAAGCCCGTCCATCCAGCCTCTGTGACCTTCACCACCTGAACTGTGGCCAGAAGGCAGAAGCAGGGGCTTCTCTTAGGGGCTGGAGCCCAGGCTGCAGAGCAGGCTCTGAGCCCACTTCAAGACCTCTAGAGGGCAAGTACATGGGAGAGGAAGCTCTCCTCTCACAATTTCTCTGAATATCCATCCTTAGTCCATCCCTTCACTGATTTGGGGATGCTCTGAGGGAAGGATAAAGGGGTTGGGGTTGCCAAGGGCTCAGGCACCCTGTCTGCAGTTACTTCCAAGGCCTTTTTTGGGGACTGAGGGGGGAAGTAACACTTCAGGGCTGAGAGTGCCCCCAGAGGAGGCCCATATGTCTGGCTCCCTTGGAGGTGGACCTTCTGAGGCCAGTTTTGGAGGCTGAGGGGTGTGCAGCGTAGGTTCCATGGGGTCCGGGAGGGCCCGAGGGGATGCCACTCCCATCCCATTTCCGAGTGCCGGGGAACGCCCCCAGAGGAGGGATCTCTCCTTTTTAAGTCCCTACTCTTGAACTCAGAGGGATTCTAGGACGGGGTTAGGTTTGGAAGGAGACTTCTCCATACTTTATGGAGGTACACTCACCGCAGACCGATTTCCCCATCAGTGAAGTTCATGAAGGAAACCGTTTTCACATGGGGCCCCATGGTGCCTCACCGTTGGGCGCCATTCTGCTGGGTCCTCCAGCAGGTAGGGTAGAGAAGAGAGCTGGGCCAGCCTGTCTCTCCTCCAGGGCTGAGCAGGATGGTGAGTGTTGATGACCCAAAAAGAACCACAAGGGGGGTCCAGAGTCTCTTCAAAGCCAGCACTCACTTTATTGCATCAGGCAGTGGCTTATAAAGGAAAAGACCACAAGGGAACAGCCAATAATCTTAAAGGTCAAATAGCTAGAGCCAATGGGAAAGGTTTCTAAAAGACCCTGGCTGCACCTTTACTTCCATTAACCCCATCTTGTTTACTTACTTTAGTCCCCTCTTGTTTACTTAGGACCAGGTGGCCTGCCTACCTTACTTCCTTTGGCTGAGGTCTTGTTTTCTTAAGGCCAGCTGATAAGGGCCCCTCAGTTGTAAACAAGCCTGGCCTGGCTGCCTTTCTTCCTTTCTCAAGAAGTTGTCGAGGGCCTCATGGGCCAAGACAAAGCAGGCCCAACAATAGCAGAGACAAAAATTACATTAAAGTGTTCTTTTCTCCTCTCAGATTTTCACTTTATGAAACATGAGACACATTCATGCAAAGTTAAGACACATACACAATAGTTCCCCAACAAACTCTGTGGATTAAGAAATTCTGTAAGTAGAACGAGTTCCAGGACAGCTGGGGCTACAGGGAGACCTTGTCTCAAAAACAACAAAAAGTGTAAGAAATTTTTTTTCTTATTTTTTGAGACAGGGTCTCCCTGTAGACACAGGCTCTTGCCTGCACTGCATAGTCCAGGCTGACCTCTGTCTCACAGAGATCCCTTTATTTCTGCCTCCTATGTGCTGTGATTAAATCCCCTTACCTCTGCCTCCTAAGTGCCTGCCAGGACAAATGGCCTCTGCTACCATGGGGTGTGGGGGTTAACTTAAAATAATTCCTGTAAACTGGAGATCAGTGAGCCCAATTTTCAAGCATCACCACATTACCACATTAATATAGGTAGTGTACAGATTTAAGTATATGAGAATTTTGTGGAGACCATGAAATTGCTGATAAAAATTAGCACTTTTCTTAGTGGATAGGGTCTTTTTTTAATTTATTTATTTTTATGTGTATGAATGTACTGTCAGCATGTAGGTTTGTACACCTGTATGGTGCACTGCTGCAAAGGTCAGAAGAGGGTACAGGATTCCCCTGGAACTGGAGCTCAGGACAGTTCTCAGCCGCCATGTGGGTGCTGGGGATCGAACCCAGGTCCTCTGCAAGAGCAGTCAGCCCTCTTAACCGCTAGGCCATCTCTCCAGCCCCATTCATATGGTCTTAAATTCACCTGCATGTAATTTAATAATCTAAATCTAAGAGGATGCACAAGTCAACAGAGCCAAATATCTGCAAACTAGTTTTGAGACCTGCATTCCTTGCTGTGGAGGACAGAAAAACAATATTTAAATCCTGGGTCTCTTTCCCAGACCTGAGCCCACAACTCTGACTGCAGTGTCCTGCACCACCAGATGTCCAGGAGTCGTTCAGTGGCCTCCCATTACCTCTGCACCGTCCTCCAAACTGCCAGTCCCCCATACACTCCCCACTCCACTTCTGCATCTGCCAGAACTAACTCTTCTGCATGTTACCTGTGGCTGGGGAGAATCTCTGCATTGCAAGGACCTGGTCTAGTTCTGCCTCCACTTCTGTAGCACCCGGATCCCTTAGTGGAGTGCTGCTATGTGTCTATCCAGTTTTCCAAGCCCCAATGCCCCAAGCTCCGCCACACTTCCAGCCCCTCCCACTCTGCTCTGGCCTTGCCCACTTTGTTCCAGGATTAAAACATACATGGCTGGAGAGATGGCTCAGCGATTAAGAGCACCACCAAATGCTCTTGCAGAGGACCTGGGTTCGATTCCCAGCACCCACATGGCAGGTTAGATGATTTCCTTGGCCCAGCAGTCTAGTATCTTCCTGCAGACAGGAAAGTCACACCACATCACTCTGTGGATGACTGTTGGCATTATGACCCATGAAGCCTCTGGCTCCTCCACTATTCATAAATCCTACTAAATCCCTATACTGGACAGCTTTAGTGTCAACTTGACACACCTGGGTTGAGGGAGCCTCAATTGGGGAATTGGCTCCATTGGACTGGCCTGTGGCAACGTCTGTGGAGTATTGTCTTGATTGTTGAGAAATGTGTGAGGGCCCAGCCCACTATGGATGCTGCCACCCTGGGCAGGTTGTTGTGTACTGTATGAGAGGTTAGGCTGGGCATGGGTCAGGGGAGCAAGCCAGTGAACAGCATTCCTCCATGGCCTGTGCTTCAGCTCCTGCCTCCAGGTTCCTGCCCTGAGTTCCTGCCTTGGGCTCCCTGACTGAGAACTGTGACCCCAGGAGATGTAAGCTGAATAAACCCTTTCCTCCCGAAGTTGGTGTCGGTCAGAGGGTTTTGTTACAGCAATGGAAGACAAACTAGAACAGAAATTGTTACCAGAAGTGGGGTATTGCTGAGACAGACATGACCTTGGTGTTTTGGGGAAGGATTGTTGAGGTGTTTGGAACTTTGGGCTGGGAAGATTATTGAATGCCTAAAAATGGTTGCTGTGGAGATTGGAGCGGTTTTGCTGAAGGAGTTGTAGAAGTTGGAGGCCTGCCTTTTGATGTTTCTAGTTTCAAATGGGAGCAGAAATCATCAGGACTGTGTAGTCTGTGGGTTCTGGTCAGCTGGGGCTGAAGAATCAGCTGTAAGTAACAACAGACCAGAACCTGAAGGGAAATATTTGTTGTACTGGGAAAATTGATGCTGGTTAGCTGGGGCTGAAAAATCAGCTGTAAGTAACAAGAGACCAGCATCACTGTGGTGAAATCTTCTGGGAAGAATTTCTTCAGGGTCAGAGCACAGATGCTGTGATCCAGAAGGGGCCTGAGCCTCCATCTCAAGCCAGAAGCAGGACTTGGTATTGTGTATAAGAGTCTCCTATATGGTCCCGGTGTTGAAATTTGAGGGGGTCACAGAGAGCAGCCGAGGCTTGGCACTGTGAGGGGTCAGGAAAGACCATTGGTGGAAGTGCACCTCAGTGGTGCATTGCAGTGGTCATGGAGAGAAACTGAGGCTTTGCACCAGGAGAGGTCAGAAGAGACCATTGTTGAAGGTGCTGCCTCAGTTTCAGTGGCGACCCAAGCGTTTTGGAGATTCTGGGACCTTGGGACGACCACCAAGAGCAGTGGCAGGTGTGGAATGGAGTAGGCCTGGGCCTTAGAGATGAGCTGTGTGTGCCACAGATGGCAGAGTAGGAGAGGGAGAGCTGTCCAAACCCTTTGGAGCCCAGAATATTGTGAGTCCCAGGTGTCCAACCTGGAGCTACTTTGCTGGACTTAGGTTTTGTTTGAGTGTGCCTGATTCTTCCCTTTGAAATAAGACAGTACTTGTTTTGGATTTTACAGCAGCCCACAGTTCAGAGACTTTTAACAGACTGTGAACTTTTAAGTATTTGTAAATTTCAAGGACTGTGGGGATTACAGTAAGGACTGTACTATCTTAGGTTGTGATTAATGTTAACATACTTTGGGGATAAGAAATGGAAAGGTGGTGGTTTAATAGTGATGTGTTTTGTGTCAAGTTAACAAGGGGTCAATTGTGATGGATAGCTTTAGTGTCAACATGACACACCTGGGTTGAGGGAGCCTCAATTGGGGAATTGGCTTCATTGGACTGGCCTGTGGCCACGTCTGTGGAATATTGTCTTGATTGTTGAGCAATGTCTGAGGGCCCAGTCCACTATGGGTAGTGCCACCCTGGGCAGGTTGTTGTGTACTGTATAAGAGGTTAGGCTGGGTATGGGCCAGGGGAGCAAGCCAGTGAACAGCATTACTCCATGGCCTGTGCTTCAGCTCCTGCCTCCAGGTTCCTGCCCTGAGTTCCTGCCTTGGGCTCCCTGAGTGAGAACTGTAACTCCAGGAGATGCAAGCTGAATAAACCTTTCCTCCCCAAGTCGGTGTCAGTCAGAGTGTTTTGTTACATCAATGGAAGGCAAACTAGAACAACCCCTATCTCTCTCCCTGTACAAAAGTCAGCTCTAGATGGATTAAAAACCTCAACATAAAACCCCAAACTCTGAAGGCGATAGAATAAAAAGTTGGCAGCAGACTACAAGTCATAGGCATATTAAAATACTTTCGAAATCAGGCAGCAGCTACAGAAGATTTAAGGTCAACAATTGACAAATGGGACCTCATTAAACTCAAAAGCTTCTGTACATCAAAAGAAACAATCAGGGAAGTGAAGAGAAAACCCACAGAGTGGGAGGAAACCTTCACTGCAGATACATCTGACAAAGCATTGATTTCCAGAATATATAAAATACTCAAAAAAACAAAGAGGAAATAAATCAAATGACCCACTCAATAGATGGAGCAAAGAGCTGAACAGAGATTTCACAAGTCTGGAATAAGAGATGGATGAGAAACATCTTAAGAAGTGTTCAGCATCACTAATAATAAAAGAAATATAAATTAAAACCACTTTAATTTATCATCTTACTCCAATAAGATTGGCTGGCATCAAGAAAACAAATGATGCCAAGTGCTGAAGTGATTGTGGGGAAAGAAGAACACTCATCCACTCCTGGTGGGAATGTAAACTGTTACAACCACTATGGAAAGCAGTGTGGAGAACCCTTGGAAGACTTGAAATGAACTTTCCACCTGATCCAGCAATACCACTCCTGGGTATGTACCCATAAGACACATCTTACCACAGAGATACATGCATAGCCATGTTTATTACAGCTCTCTTCACAATAGCAAAGAGCTGGAATCAGCCCAACTCTCCCTCAACTGATGAGTAGATGGAGAAAATGTGGTACATCTATATAATGGAGTTCTTTTATTTTTTGAATTTTATTTATTTCTGTATGTGTATGAATGTACTTTCTGCATGTAGGTCTGTGCACCCATGTGCAATGCTGCAGAGGTCAGAAGAGGGTGTCGGATTCCCCTGGAACTGGAGTTCTCCTAGAATTGGAGTTAAAGAAAGATGACATGATGAACTTTGCAGTTAAATGGTTGGAGCTAGAAGATGTCAGTCATGCTGAGTGAAGTAACACAGTCCCAGAAAAATAAACGATGAATAGGATCCCTCGTCTGTGGATGCTAGCACCAATTATCTAATTGTATGGCAAACTGAGCAAGCAATGTCAATGTGATCTGAAAACAACTGTGCTCTTAAATTGTGAATCACTTAAAAATAATTAAAAAAACAAATAAAAATAAATAAAAATAAATCCTATCAATCCCGATCAAGTGGGTCTCATTCCAGATATGGAGGGATGATGTAACATATATAAATCAATGAATTCAATGTATTTTATGTATTCATAAATGAATTCAAATGACATGATTATCATAGTAGACACAGAAAACACCTTCAACAAAAATCAGCATGACTTCATACTCAAAGTCTTGAAATGACTGAAGATACATGGAAACTACCTTAACACAATTAATGGCCTACCGGTTAAGAGCACCGACCGCTCTTACGGAGGACCCGGGTTCGATTCCCAGCACCCACATGGCAGCCGAGAGCCATCTGAAACTCCAATTCCAGGAGAGCTCCAGTTCCAGGGGAATCCGACGCCGCCTTCTGACCTCCGTGGCCTTGCATGACACGGGTGCACAGACTTGCATGCAGACAGTACANGGTCTCCCTTTAGTCCCAGATGGCCTAGAGCTCACTATGTAGACCAGTCTGCCCTTGAACTCACAGAGATCCACCACCTGCCTCTGCCTCCAGAGTGCTGGGATTAAAGACGTGTGCTACCACGCCCAGCCTAAGAGTTCTTAGCTGCCATGTGGGTGCCGTGAATCGAACCCAGGTCTGAGCCATCTCTCCAGCCCCTGGTTCTCTGCTTTTAAGTGTGAAAGGGTCTTGAGATCTTTTTGATTCTCACATTGTTGGGCCTGCTTTGTCTTGGCCCATGAGGCCCTTGGCAACTTCTTGAGAAAGGAAGTAAGGCAGCTGGGCCAGGCTTGTTACAACTGAGGGGCCCTTATCAGCAAGACCTTGGCCAAAGGAAGTAAGGTAGGCAGGCCAGCTGGTCCTAAGTAAACAAGATCTGACTAAAGGAAGTAAAAAAAGGAAGTAAACAAGACAGGGCTAAAGGAAGTAAAGTAGGCGCAGCCAGGGTTGTTTTGAAACTTTTCCCATTGGCTCTAGCTATTTGACCTTTAAGATGATTGGCTGTTGCCTTGTGGTCTTTGCCTTTATAAGCCGCTGCCTGACACAATAAAGTGAGTTCTTGCTTTGACGAGACTCCCGACAACCACCCCCCCCAGGTTCTTTTCGGGTCATCAACACTCGCCATCCGACGAGTGACAGACTGGCCCAGCTCTCTGCCCTACCTGCCGGAGGGCCTGGCATCACATATATTTTCTCTTTGCTCTTATAGATTTTTTTTTTTCTTAAATATATTCTGGATAGCAATTTTTACCACCCACATACCATTCCTCTGGTTTACCTACAGCAGTCTAAAATGTAAGTGGTATCTCTTACTTTAAAGAAACCCTTCCCATTCACAAAAGCATGGAGATGATCTTATACAATTCTTATTTTAAAATTTTGCTTTCCTGGGCTGGAGAGATGGCCTAGCGGTTAAGAGCGCCGACCGCTCTTACAGAAGACCCGGGTTCGATCCCCAGCACCCACATGGCCGAGAACCATCTGAAACTCCAATTCCAGAACTCCAGTTTCAGGGGAATCCGAAACCCTCCTCTGACCTCCGTGGCATTGCACGACACGGGTGCACAGATCTGCATGCAGACAGTACATTCATACACATACAAAAATAAATAAATTTAAAAAAAAATTTTTTTAAATTTTGCTTTCCACCTTTGTCCATATAGTTTATTTGGCAGGAAGAGTGTAAGATAGTATCTATTAGGACTTCACCCTAAACATAGCTTACCACAGTCTGACAATGAACTTGTTTCCATATACATGGCCTATTTTCTGGGCTGTTTTACTTAGGGAATCCACAGCAGTGCCCATCACACTTTGTATCACTGCTTGTGCCCCTGCCCCTGCCCCTGCAGGCGGTGTCTGGTCTCCAAAACTCCAAGATGGTAAGTTCATCTGGGTTTTTAATGAATTTATTTCTTACTGGGCACCCAGTGGAGGTCATAGGGCAACTAGTTGGAGTCAATTCTTTCCTTCCACCATGTGTATCCTGGAGCTTGAACTCAGGCCATCAGGGGCTTTTTATAGCAAAAAAGTCTCAACTCACTGAGCCATCTTGATCACCCAAGTTTGTGCTGTTTTAAGTCGCTGCATGGATGATAAATTGTTGCCACTGCAATAGGAAACTAATATCATTATCATCCTTTCATGGGGGAGACCCATTTCAGTAAGGTTAGGTTAATTTGTTTCAGGTCCCACAAAAGCAGGTGAGTAGCAGAGTTCGCATTCAAATTCAGGGCCTATTTATTTACTAAGCTCAAGTTCTTTTCTCTCGAGTTCAAGACAGAACAATTGGTGGAATACAGGGCAACACAAAGCAGCCCATCAGTAAAGGTTAAATATCTCCTGTGGTTTTAAACATGTTTGTTCTTGGATGAGGATCTTGTGGGGTTGATGACGTTTCCAAAGGCAAGGAGTTTCCAAGTTATGAGTAGAAGGGGGATACTTTTAAAAAAAGATTTTTAGGGCTGGAGAGATGGCCTAGCGGTGAAGAGCACCGACCGCTCTTACAGAGGACCGGGGTTCGATCCCCAGCACCCACATGGCGGCCAAGAACCGTCTGAAACTCCAATTCCAGGAGAACTCCAGTTCCAGGGGAATCTGACACCCTCTTCTGACCTCCACGGCATTGCACGACACGGGTGCACAGACCTGCATGCAGACCGTTNTTGGTCACCACAAGATGGAGACTCTAAGCCCTGTGCTTCACCCCCAGGACACATTTTTCTATTGTCTCAGTGCAGTACAGGATACTGCTGATCTCTCTGTGCATTACAGGGGCTTCTTCACCACCAGCCTGAGCACGATCCTGTCCCAACATGTCCTCCTCAAGCAAATCATTGACCTTAAATTCATCTTAACATAGGTTCTCAGAACATGGGTGAGTTGAAAGAAGACTTGACAAAAATTTCTTGGAAACAGCCCCTCTCCTAGATCCCCCAAGAAACTTCATTAAGCCAAGCCTCCACTGTCCATGTTTTCTCAGCAACCTTGTTGTCCAATGTCTCCATACATGGCCTATTATAGCCCATGTTTACAAAGTTCAATTAATTTTCTAACCCAAAGTACAAACCTCTTTGACATTCACCCCACAAAGCAATTCCAAACACTTAAAAGCCATATAGTCAGCTGTGGTCTCACTTTGCAGTGTGAACTTCCATCTTCATTTCTATTCCTCTTGCTGTGATAAAATGCCCTAACCAAAGAACCTTAAGAGAGAAAGGGTGTATTTGATTCACAGTTCCATGGTCCACCCAAGGAACCCAATGAAGAAAAGCCCTCACTGGTGAGCCCACAGGCCCACTTCTTCTAGACAGTTTACCTTTGAGATTCCCTTCCTAGGTGATTCTATAGTGTATCAAGTAGACAACAGTAACCATGACAGGACTACTCTCTGAATACTAGCAGCCATACAGAATTTCTTCAGCCAGAGGGAAAAACTCTGAGTCAGAACTGTCTGGTAGTGTAAGACCCAAAATGAGCCTTACCCTTGGGAGACCCCCGAATGAGAGACGCAAAGACAAATGTTGATGCAAAAGCAAGAGGTTTAATTTGCCAGCGCGCTGGGGTTCGCCTGTACAGAGGGGAAAGGCAGAACTCCGAACAAACCCAGTAGTCAGCTTTTATACATTTTGAGCAGAGCAGATTACAGCAACAGCAATGAGTTATTTCTTCATTGGTCACTCAAAGTGACCTTTACACAGATTGGTTACTCTTGAAAATGGGGAAGTAAAAATGGGGAAATAATATGTTGTTATGCAGGTGTCCTAGGGGTCAGACCCTTGGGGTGGCTCCTTACTGGAACTGGCCCTCAGGGAAGCTCCTTACTGGAACTGCAACCAACTGTGGCTTCCTGTTATTTTGCCAGCCTGTTATTTGTTAACCTATTATTCACTAACTTGGGGAGGGGTTGCTATTTTGCAAGGTGGAGTTGTTTATCGAGATGGAAAATTCCACTGGCCTCCTTTTGTCCCTTTAGTATTCCATGTGGTGGAATCTCCCCTGAGGCACAACCATGTAGAGGGAGACTCAGTAGCTTCCTTGAGAGATTAGCAGTGTCCAGTACTTCAAGGTGTCTAAAGCATGCCCGTGGAAAGCTTGCTGAGAGGCCTATGCAATGTACACAGCAGAAAGACACCTGCATGGCCAATGAAGCACACCCTTTGGCTGGAATGTCAGCAACAGAAACCTCAGCATAGAAACCATAATTGCACAAAGCTTCTACTCTCATTGGAAGATGGAAAAGCAAACAGCCAGAAAAGAGCACCCAAGATTGCAAAAAGGTAGAATCTACACCTGATTTCAGGCAACTGAACACACAGAGAGTTTGAACATGGGCTGGCGTGTGTGAGCACCTAGCCACATTCTGTACCTTCTCACATGTGAGTGACTGCCTAGAGATGGTCTGCACATGACCACAAGGACACAGGGTACACTAGCACATATGCACATGGGCCACAAAGAGACACTGGGCAACCAGATGGAAAGAGAAAGACAGGTGCACAGTCTGCCCCACCTAGTAACCTCCCATGTCCCGGAAGACACTCAGACAGACTGGGAATCAGTCACAGAGATCTCTTTTATTGCAAGCACTCCAGCAGCTTATAAAGGCAAAGACCACAAGGGACCACCCATGGCACGAAACGGGCAGCCAATCATCCTAAAGGTCAAATAGCTAGAGACAATCAGAAAAGTTTCAAAACAAGCCTGGCCCTTCTACCTTACTTCCTTTAGGTACTGTCTACCTTACTTCCTTTAGGCGCTGTCTTGTTTACTTAAGACCAGCTGATAAGGACCCCTCAGTTGTAAACAAGCCTGGCTCCTCTACCTTACTTCCTTTAGGTGCCTAGGATGTTGTTGCCTCTCATGCCTCTTCAGGACGCTGCCTGTACCTGTGCTCTGGAAAATGACCACATGGGCAGGGTACACCTGAGCTCGGCTGAATGACTGCATAGACACCAGTGCCATGTCATAGCTAAGTTGAAGCTTGTAGAAGGTCTGTCCTATCCTGTCGCTTCTTGAATTTCCTTTCTTGTTCTTTCTCTTGTCTTGCCTTACTTCTTCGTTCCTTCTTTCCTTTGTTTCTTCCTTCTTTCCTTTCTTTCTTTCTTTCCTTCTTTCTTTCTTTGATAGGTTTCCTAATCAGAACAGACTGCCCTCATGTGGGGGCTCTCCTTAACTTCTTTTGTCCAGTACTGGCATTGATTTACATTCTGTATTTCCTTAGCGTTTTTCTTTTGATTTAAGGCTTTAATCCTCTCTTCTATTTCTTTCCTGCTTCTATTCACTTTTATTTCTTCTATTTTTCTCTGTTCCTCTAATAGAAATCACTATTATTACCCAGCATATTTTTCCATGAATTCAGTCTTTTATTAACTACTATCTTAGTACATGCTTGGTGACTTTATTCTACAATAATTACTGAAGGTGAAGGGGTAACTGTTGCTAATGGACTATTATTGTGTTTGCATAGCTAGGAAATCCATCAGTTTAAGTGGCTTCTGCATTTAGTATTCTACAGGGTCATATATCATGCTTGGGACACTGAGCATGTGGGCTGAGTGTTTAGCTACTGAGCTTCACTCCCGTCTGCCTCATGCCTACTGCAACCTAGTATCCCTTGGATGATGAATGTAATTCAACTACAAAAGAATAGGTGAGACAAAATTTAAAAACTACCAAAATCTGTCCTCTCAGCACAAGAAAGACATAAAAAAAGTCAAACCAAACAGATTGCTTCCAAAGTTACCAGCTCTTAATCAATGGATTCCTATAAGTCAGCATTAGAGGACATCTCATAAATTCAAAAGAACGATTATAAGAATGTTCAAAAAAAAACAAACAGAAAAAACACTTCAAAATGAATTAAAACAGAGTACAAATAGCTGATTGACACCAGGCAACTGACACGGGATATGAAAGAGGCACTCAATAGAGAGAAATAGGGAAACATTACATTGAAATAGCAAAAACAAATAGCTCCAGAAAGGGAAAAAAAGCGAATAGAAAGACTTACAAATAGAATATCAAAGCCTGGATGGAAGATGAAGAAGAACATTCAATCAATGTCAAATGTGGAATGATATAAATAAAAGATCATAAGTTAAAGCATTGCACATCTCTGTCCATAGTATAAACAACAAAGATCTAAAACAAGTGATGGGCAACATCGTCTTGGTTACTCTACTCTGCCATTTCCTTCAGCCTTGCTTTTAGTAAGCCACTGTTGCTAGTGAGAGTGTGCTGTGTCCCACAGGTGTGGAAATAATCACTTTCACAGATATCATGAGGAAGCAGCATAGAAATTTAATATCAACAGAAATGTTTTCTCTTCTTGTTCTTTGAGACTGAGTCTCGCATAGCTCCAGCTGGCCTGGAATTCACTGTAGCTGATGATCTTGAAGTCAGGATCTTCCTGCCTCCACCTGTCAAGTGCTGGACTGCATGCAATGGCAGCAGGCTTGCTCCACATGCATAATGCATGCATGCATAGAAGCATACTCTGTTTTTCTTTTCGTGACATCCTTGTTTGGCATCTACATTTGTTAACTATGTTTCCAAACTACTTCCTCTCCAAGCTAGACCAAATTAAATTTGACCCCCATAATAAAAACCAAAGCTTAAATTCCATCAAAGGTTTAAGCACAAGATGGTTAGTAAGCCTTTTTAAATAATGACTGAAGAGTTAAGATAGGGTATCATCTCTACTAACTTTTGTTTTTTTGGATTAAAACCAAATGAAAGAAAACTATTTGGTAGATTATTAAACCCAATTTACCATCTCTTTGATATGCTGATGATGTATTTCTCAGATGAATGAGAATCACTGGGAGGACAAGAAAAACCAGAAATTCTAGGGCTGGATGATTTGGACAAAATGGCCTAATATTTAAAAAAAAATGACCAATAAACCTCACATAACATTGTAGTATCTCTGAACTTTTTAATTATCTGCTTGAACTTTTTTTTAAAATTATTTTTTATTAATTTTATTTATTTCCGTATGTGTATGAATGTACTGTCTGCATGCAAGTTTGTGCACCCGTGTCGTGCAATGCCGCGGAGGTCAGAAGAGGGTGTCGGATTCCCCTGGAACTGGAGTTCTCCTGGAATTGGAGCTTCAGACGGTTCTCGGCCACCATGTGGGTGCTGGGGATCGAACCCGGGTCCTCTGTAAGAGCGGTTGGCGCTCTTAACCGCTAGGCCATCTCTCCAGCCCCATGAACTTTTAAAGTACACCTGAAACATGGCTACAAAAGGTCACATAAACCCAAACTATAATCAAGATATAGACACAATATCACTAGGTCTGTTTAAGGCTTAGTCTCTCTTTTTTTTTGGCAGGGTCTCCCTATAACCCAGCTGGCCTGGAACTCACTCTGTAGATCAGGCTGGCCTTGAACTCACAGAGATCCGCCTGCTAAGATGAAAGGTGTGTATCACACGCACCTTAAAGATGGTTCTTAGCTGCCATGTGGGTGTTGGGGTTCGAACCCGAGTCCTCTGCAAGAGCAGTTGGGGCTCTTAACAACTGAGCCATCTCTCCAGCCCAAGGCTTAGTCTCTACAATCCTTTATACTAAGACTTTCTTATGTGACATCAAAACAAAGTATGTTAAATAAAAACAAACTAATATATTCATATATAAAATGAATGGCATGAAAGCAAAATTGACACTAGTGGAAGGATGGAGAAGAGGAGATGAGGAGAATAAAGGTAGAGGAAAGGGAGTTTATGATGTTCGAAAATGGTCAAACTATTTTTATATTTGAAAGTAAACTGTAGTAAGTATATAACTAGTTAGAGTGTATATTCACCGATTAAAAATAAACAAGGGCTGGAAGATGACTCAGGAGTTAAGAGCACTCTTGCAGTAGAGAGGGGCTCTATCCCGGCCCCACCCTTGCACCTAACAGTCGTCTGTAATTCCAGTTCCAGAACATCAGATGGCCTCTACTGTGGACATAATCACAACTGCACATGCATCAATGCCTGCAAACGCTCAAAGTAATACTAACTAAAAATAAATCTTAACAAATTGATAGAAACCTTTTAAAAACAACCACAAATAAACAAACACAGACATGCCCTGGCATAAGATTTCATTGCAATTGAGGGATCCTGTGTCTTTTTGTGTTGAATGGAAGTAACCACGCTGATTGATGTACCAGGTAGCAGATTTACGTGATGTTTATATACACAAAAGGAAATGACATTGTTTAGAGAACAAAATGTGAGAAAGGAGGACATGGGAATACAAATCCATGTCCTGGGTCACAGGAACATGTCAACCTTGGAAGAAGAACCGCACAAGAGGATGGACTAAAACCCAGAAGTTTTTGAGACAGAAGTGGTGAGCATACTCAATGCTAATCAGAGGACAGAACAGTCAGAGGAATGGTGTTTGGATTCCCATTATGCAAGCTATTAGGAATCATGCAGAAAAGCACGTGTACAGGACAGAGGTGATGGAAGACACTGCAGAGGCAGATGGGGGTGAGCAGGTGACTGGACAACTGACCTGTAAGCCATGCGATGAGGGGCGGAAGATGTAAGGAGAAGCAGCAGATAGGAAAGGGGCAGGGGAGGGAGTCATGGAAAACAGAGCAGCTGAAACAACTACATGCTGATGGGAATTACCACCAGAGAAGAATTGGAGGACTCAAGTTTAACAGAGAAATCCTTCACAAA
>VZQC01007844.1:1501833-1514006 GCA_009823505.1 Rhizomys pruinosus
CCCCCCTTCTCTTTTCTTTTTTTTTTTTTTTTTTTTTTTTTTTTTTTTTTTTGTATTTTCTTTTAGTTCTAGTATTTAGTTTGGTTTTCATTGCTGTAACAAAACATTCTGACCAATACCAACTTGGGCAGGAAAGGGTTTATTCATCTTACATCTTCAGTGCCACTGGGGAGGGAGCTGCCACTGAGGGAGCTGCCACTGAGGGAGCTCAAGGTAAGAACTCAGGACAGGAAGCTGGAAGCAGGAGCTGAAGGACAGGCCATGGAGGAACACTGCTTACTGGCCTGTTCCCCTGACCCATGCTCAGTCTGTTTTCTTATACTGTACAGAACAACCTGCCCAGGGGTATCACCACCCATAGTAGGATGGATCCTTCAACACCACTTAACCCTCAAGACAATCCCCATAGACATGGCCACAGGCCAGTTCAATGGAGGCAATACCCTAATTGAGTCTCCCTCAACTTAGGTGTTTCAAGTTGACACTAAAGCTATTGAGCATATCCAGGAATCTTTTGTATTTCTTTCTTAATTTCTCCTTTGACCCATTCATCATTCAGGAGTGTGTTAATATCCATGAGATTGTGTAGTTACTAGGGCTTCTTCTGGTTTTGATTTTTAAGTTTTATTGCATTCTGTTCTGATAGAATACATGGAATTATTTTAATTTTTTTGTATTTGTTGCAGTTTGTTTTGTGCCCCAGTACATGGTCAATTTGGGAGAAAATTCTGTGGGGTGCTGAGTAGAAAGTATATTCTTTGGTGCTTGGGTGGACTATCTGGTAGATATGTTAGGTCCATTTGGTGTTCTGGTTAATTCAGATGTCTCTTTGTTTATTCTTTGTCTGGTTGACCTGTCTGATGGAGACAATGGGGGTATTGATGTCCCCTACTACTAGTTAGTTAGGATTAATCTGTGTCTTAAAGTCCTGTAATACTGTATTTATGAAGTCAGGGCCACCAGAGCTTGGTGCATATATGTTCATGTTTGTAATATCTTCTTGGTTGATTGTTCCTTTGATAAGAATGAAGTGACCCTTTTAATTTCTTCTAATTAGTTTTAGTTTGAAGTCTTATTTCATCAGATATTAGAATTGCAACTCCTGCTTGATTCTCAGTGCCATTTGCTTGGAATACTTTTTTTTTTAATCCTTTCACCTTAAGGTAGTGCCTGGCCTTGAAGGCGAAATGAATTTCTTGCAGACAACAAAAAGATGGATTTTGTTTCTTAATCCATTCAACTAACCTGTGCATTTTGACTGGGAAGTTCAGTCCATTTCCATGGACATGTAAAGTTATTATTGAAAGATGTGTATTGGTTCACAGTTATACCTTCATTTAATTTCTTTCAGTTGCCCCCTGGATATACTAGTTCTTCAGCTCTTTGTATTGCTTCAAGTATGCCGGGCTCTCCGTCAGGTAGGGCAGGAAGGAGAGCCAGGCCAGCCTGTCTCTCCTCCGGGGCTGAGCGGGATGGCGAGTGTCGACGACCCGAAAAGAACCACACGGGGGCAGGGGGGGGGTCGGGAGTCTCGTCAAAGCAAGGACTCACTTTATTGCATCAGGCAGCCACTTATATTTGCTCAGCAGGAGGGGTGGAGAAAAGAAGGTGGGAGAGGAAATACATAGAGTGGGGAGTTAGCTTTGGGCCAATAGTAATTCGCCACATCGGTTGTATCCAGGTAAAGGTGCTTTCAGGTCGGGCTATGCTGAGTCACTCCTATGAAGAAGTGACCGGCCAGAGACAGGTTGCTAAATTCTAGTCAGGCTCAGGGGGTTACAGTAGGCTGTATTCTCTAGGGCCCACAGGGCCCAACAATTTCCCCTTTTGTTTTTGTAATGCAGGAGGAGAAACATAGCCCCTGTCTTAGGTTGTCTATTCTTGCAAACTGTCTTCTTTGGGATACAAACAGCTTAGGTTTGGCCCCTGTCTTAGGTTGACTGAGTGCAGAAAGATCTTACCTGTCATCAGGTGCTATGACTCCCGTCTGCTGAAGAGCCTATCCATGCCCTGTCTTAGGTTGCCCCAGTCTCTCTGGGATCTTACCCATCATTGAATTGAAGTTTCAGATGGTTCTCGGCCACATGGTTGGGTGCTGGGGAATGAACCCCCCGGGTCCACTGATAAGAGCGGTCGGCACTCGTTAACCACTAGCCATCTCTCCAGCCCCTAAAAGCCTTGAGTTCTAATGTTAAAGTTGAGTCTATTCCCTCAGGCTTTCTCTGAGTCCATGTCTCTATGTCTGTCCTTGTGTTTCCTTGTTTTTCTATTCCTTCAGATAAAATCCCTTGCAGTCCCCTCCCCTCTCCTTGCTGGAGCTAAGCCAAGAGATTGTCTGCCTACAGGCAGGGGACAGCCTTGAATCTTGCAGTTCAGGAGAAAACTGCCAGCTGGCACAGGAGAGAAGCAGATCATGTGGATGTCAGCCATGCATGTATAAAGGACTATTCAGACGACAGCAAACTCTGACAGTGTCCATTAGAATACATGGAATTATTTCAGTTTTTATTTGTTGAAGTTTTGTTTTGTGATCCAGTATGTAGTCTATTTTAGAGAAAGTTCCATGGGCTGGTGAGTAGAGTGTATATTCTTTGGTGCTTGGGTGGGTTATTTGATAACGTCTGTTAAGTGCATTTAATGTATGATATCCTTTGATTCAAATGTTTCTTTGGTTAGTCTTTGTCCAAAGGTCCTAACTATTTGAGAACATGGGGTACTGAAGTCACCTATGATTTTTGAGTTGATGTTAATCTCTAATTTGAAGTCCAGTAGTATTCTTTGTATGACATTGGGTGCACCAGGGCTTGGGGCCTATATGTTCATGATTCTAATATCTTCTTGGTTGATTGTACTCTTGATCAGAATGACATGACCTTAATCTCTTCTGATTATTTATTCATGTTATTTTTTACTTAGCTTTTGTGGATTTCATACATTTCTTAATCAAGTTTAGACCCATTCCCGAATCCATGCCCTCTACCCCCCAAATCATGCATTCTGCCATATGTATTAAATCCCATCTTGCATCTTTTTCTCAGTCTTTTTTTTTTTTTTTTTAACTTTTTCAATGCAGAAGTCTCCGTTTTGGTTAGTTCTTTTTTTTTTTTTTGCTCACCTTGTAGCCCCAGCTGTCCTAGAACTCGCTATGCAGATTAGGCTGGCCTTGAACTCAAAAGATCTGCCTGCCTTTGCCTGCCTCTGCCTCCCGAGTGCTAGGATTAAAGGTGTGCAACCACCACACCTGGCTGGTTTAATTTTTGAAATCATGTTTTGTCTGTTAAAAATTTTGTATCAGTGCAAAATATGTATATATATATAATATATATATATATATAATAATATGATATAAACTCTACTCAGATACCAAATTATGAAGTCTGACTATAAACTATAAGTTTAATTCCAAAACACATGTGGGGTCTCACATTTTAGCAGTAAAGTTGCATGCAGGTAAGAAGAAATATTTTATATTCCTAAATTACATAGCAAGTTGATGTATGTTTTACTGTACTTAAAAAAGAGATTTATTCTTTTTCATAAATCTTAGAACTGAGGAAAACAGAGACACAAACTTCAAGCTATATCTATTGTAATATCAGTCAATGTGGTATTATTTTTACTAACAAATTATCCTCTTTGACTTACATATAAGGATTGGTGCTAGATTCCACAATGAGGGACACTATATAGTTTGTTTTTCTGGGACTATGTTACTTCACTTAGCATAACAGCTCCTAGCTCCTTCCATTTAACTGCAAAATTCATGATGTCATCTTTCTTTACTGCTGCATAGAATTCCATTGTGTAAATGTATTACATTTTCATTATCCACTCATCAATTGAAGGACACTTGGGTTGTTTCCAGGTCTTCGATATTGTGAAAAGAGCTGCAATAAAAATGGCTGTGATGTATCTTTGCTATAGGATGGATCCTTTGGGTATACACCTATGAGTGGTATGAGCGGGTCAAATGGTAGGTTCATTTTTAGTCTTTTAAGAATTCACCACACTGCTATCCATAGGGTTTGCACAAGTTTGCAATCCCACACACAGTGAATGAGTGTTTTTCCCCACAGCTGCTCCAGCTATTGAGATTTTGTTTTCTTGATCATAGCCCAGCCTAGCCAGCCTTGCCCATATAAGATGAAATCTTAAAGTGGTTTTAATTTGCATTATCTTAATTACTAATGACATTAAACACTTTTTAAGATGCTTCTTAGTCATCTTGACTTCTGTTGAGAAATATCTGTTCAGACCTTTAGCCCATATTTAATTGGGTCATTTTTTTTCTTGGTCCTCGGATTTTGAGTATCTATATGGTTCTTGAGTAGTTAAAAACCTTCTGTAAGATGTGTCAGCTGTGAAGGTATTCCTCACCACTCTGTGGTGTTTTCTCTTTCCTTATTTGAATGTTTCTTTTTCTATAAAGACATTTTAGTTTAACAAGGTTCCATTTTTTGACATCATTGACCTTATTTCCTGAACAACTATGATGTCCTGATTAGAACAGTCTTTCTCCTAGACCTATGTCTGTCTTAGTAGTGTACTTGGGCCTAATGTTTTTCTCTAATATTTTTTCAGGAGTCTCATCATCAGTCAGTCATTTCACATCAGGGTTTTCACAGTGAGGTCTTTGATCTATTTAAGAGTTGACTTTTTTACAAGATGAAAGGTNCTCCAATTCCAGGAGAACTCCAGTTCCAGGGGAATCCGATACCCTCCTCTGACCTCCGCGGCATTGCACGACACGGGTGCACAGACTTGCATGCAGACAGTAAATTCATACACATACAGAAATAAATAAATGCCGGGCGTGGTGGTGCATGCCTTTAATCCTAGCACTTGGGAGGCAGAGGCATGCGGATCTCTGTGAGTTCGAGGCCAGCCTGGTCTACGGAGTAAGTTCCAGGACAGCCAGAGCTACAGGGAGACCCTGTCTCAAAAAGACCAAAAAAAAAAAAGAAAAGAAAAGAAAGAACTCAAGGCTTTTATACTAACCCAGGCATGGGCTGGGACACATACACACAACTGGGGGGACACTACACACAATTGGGGGCTGGGGCATGTAATTGGGACAAGGGAACCTCGGGCTAAAATCCAGAATCAAAGTTCTTTCCTGAGAGATCAAAGGACAGTCCAGACTTTCACAGGTCTGTGAGAAACATCAGGGGTCAAGGCTGTCAGGTAACTGCTTTAAATGCTTCTGCTGAAAGAATATCTGTAGGACACAATACAATAAAGCTTGGGGTCAACAGCAAAAGAGGCTCTAGGAAATGCAAGACCTCATGGATATTAAACAACACACTCCTGAGTGATAAATGAATCAAATTTTAAAAATCAAGAAAATAAAAATATTCCTGGAATCAAATGAAATTCCCAGTCAAACACAACACAACCTCTGAGGCACATTAAAAATAACCCTCGGAGGGGAGTCTATAGCTCTAAGTACCTATATTAAAAATCAGAACAACCTGGAAAAACAAGAACACTCCAAACCCAACCTAGCAGATGAGAAGAAATAATAGAAATTGGAGCAGTATTCAATAAATTATAAACAAAGGAAATAATTAAAAGAATCAATGAATCTAAGAACTGCTGTTTTGGAAAGATAAACAATAAAGGACTTTAGCCCAGCCAACCAAAAGAAAGAAAAGCAAATTAAAATCAACAAAATTAGAAGTGAAAGGGGAAACATTACAAAGGAGGCCAAAGAAATCCAGAACTTTATAATGGAATACTTTTAAAAACCTATACTTTATTAAAGTAGAAAATCTAAAAGAAAGGGATGGCTTCCTAAATTCAATCACACCACCAAAGTTAAACCAAAATGAGATTAACAATTTAAACAGACTCATAACAAAGATTTCAACAGTAGTACAAAGACTCCTGACTCAAAAAAAGCACAAGTCCCGATGGAGTCACAGCTAAATATTATCAGACATTCAAAGAAGATCTACAACAATACTATTTAAAATATTCAAAAATAGAAACAGAGGGGAACACCAAAAGTCCTCCTATGAAACCAGTATTACTCTAACTCTCAAACCAGATACAGACACATATACAAGAAAAGAAATCTATAGGCCCATATCCCTAATGCACATAGATGCAAAAACACTCAATGTAATACTTTTAAATTGCATACAGACTCACCATATCAACAAACCATCACCCTATTCAAGTTGGCTTTATTCCAGAGGTATGGGGATGGTTCAGTATACATAAGTCAATAAATGTAATAAATCATATAAAAGGAGTTAAAGACAAAAATTCCATGATCATCCCAATAGACAAGAAAAGGCCTTTGACAAAATCCAACATAGTTTCATTTGTAGAAGGAATTGGACTGGAGGAAACATATTTCAATGTAGTTAAGACTCTATACAACAAACCCACTGCAAACATCATTCTAAATGGAGAAAAACAGGAAGAATTCCCATTAAAATCAGAAACCAGACAATGCTGTGTACTATCTCCATTCCATTACAATATGGTGCTTAAAAACCTAAGTAGAGCAATAAGACAAGAGAAGGAAATTAAAGTAGCACTAATTTAAGCAAGAAGTCAAATTGTCCCTATTTATAGATTATATGATTATATACCATAATTTATCCCAAAAATTCCAGAAGAAATTTTCTAGAAATGATCAGTACTTTCAGCAAAGTGGCAGGATAGAACATCAATTTACAAAAATCACTAGCATTTTTATATACCAATAACAAGCTGTCAGAGAAAGAGATCACAGTAACACTGCCATTCACAATAGCCTCAAAACAAATATCTAGGAATAAACCTAACTAAAGATATTAAAGTTCTCTACACTGAAAATGTTAAATCTTTGAAGAAAGATATTGAGGAAGACACAGGAGATGGAAACTACTTTGGTGCTCCTGGATTGGTAGAATTAGTGTTGTAAAGATGGCCATCCTACCAAAAGGAATTTATAGTTTCAATGCAGTCCCAATCAAAATCTTCATGATATTTTTCACACAAACAGAAAAAATATTAATTCTAAAATTCACATGGAACCACAAAGACCTTGGATAGCAAAAGCATTCCTGAGTAAAAAGAGCAGTGCTGAGAGGATTACCATACCATACTTTAAACAATATTACAGAGCTATAGTCATAAAACAGCATGGTATTGGCACAAAAATAGAGATACAGATCAATGGAACTAAATAGAAGACCCAAAAATGAGCATGTGCAATTTCAGCCACCTGATGTTTGACAAAGATGCCAAGAACACACACTGACAAAAGGCAGAATTTTCAACAAACCGTGCTGGGAAAACTGGATCTCTACGTGTAGAAGAATGAAATTTGTCCCAGATAATTCACTCTGCATAAAAACCAACTCCAAATAGAGAAAAAACCTCAATGTGAAGCCTGAAATGCTTAAACTGATAAAAACATAAACAGTACCCTACAAGATATAGATGCAGGAAAGGACTTTCTAAATAATCAAAGTAGGACCTCATTAAACCAAAAAGCACAGGAAACAACCAACCAAGTGAAGAGGCAGCCTATAGAATTGGAGATAACATTTACCAGCTATATATCTGATAGAGGATTAATAACAAGAATATGCAAAGAATTCAAAATGAAGAAATTACATTGGTCTAGGAATATGACAAAAGTAGGATTTTGTCTAGGATCTATTACTTCTCCAGCCATGTATATTTAGCTATTTACCACACGAGTTCCCTCCTAGTGAATGGGACTTAACTCAAATTAGACAGCTGTTGATTACTCCCAAGATAAATTGCCACTACTGAACCAATAGAGATTATTTGCTGGGCTTGTCATTGTTGGATTCACAGGCTTTACACCTGGGTAAGACAGCTTACATACCTTACATAGTAGAGTAGCTTACATAGTGTCTTCTTAAAGTATTTTTTTTAATTTTATTTATTTTTTGTAAGTGTATGAGTGTACTGTCTGCATGTAGATTTGTGCACCCGTGTCATGCAATGCCTCGGAGATCAGAAGAGGGCATCGGATTCCCCCAGAACTGGAGTTCTCCTGGAATTGGAGTTACAGATGGTTCTTAGCCACCATGTGGGTGCTGGGGATCGAACCCAGGTCCTCTGCAAGAGCAGTCGGTGCTCTTGACCGCTAGGTATCTTCTAATACTTGTCTTCAAGGAGGAGGCTTACAGGACAGATACAGGTGGAGTACTCCAAGTCCTGTGTGCAAACTATGTCCTGTTTTCTGCAACAGCATCTTACCTTCAAGTTTGGAGAGGAAACTGAGGATGGTGGCAATAGTCCCTGTTATTTTAGGAGTATCTTAGACTACTCTGACCAAAAGCGTGAAGGGAAATTTTCCTTGCCTGGCACTGTGCTTTTTGTTATATAGCTTTCAGCTATATACATGTACTACTATATATAGCTAGAATCCACAAATGAGAGAGCACATGTGTCACTTATTTTTCAGAGTCTATGTTATTCCACTTAATATCATAGTTTCTAGTTCCATCAATCTACCTGCAAATTTTATGATTTATATTTTCCTTATAGCAATATAATTTCTTGCTGTGTTCTAAATATGTATCATTATATTGACTAGTGTATCTCTCATCACTCATCAAAGAAGCTTCTTTTTGCAACAAATAAAAACTATTGCAAAGTTCCACAACTGGTAAAATGCAGAGAATAAGTGTCTGTGAGTTTCCCAGACCTAAATGACATATCTACAATGGAACCTCTACATGTAAGACTCAGAGAACATGGAGGAACAAGGGGTGGAAGGAATATGAATGCATCTCTCAACTTTCACCAGTGAAGCTTCCCCATGCAACAGACAGTGATTAACAGATAAACACAAATGGTGAAAGTGCAGAGAACAAGAGACTACAGAATGCTCATCCCTGAGTAAGACACAGATATCAAACCTCTGCCACAAAGATTCAGGGACCTTTTGCAGAAGAAAGGGTGAAAAGATTGTAAAAGTCAGAGGTAGTATATGAGCACAAGGAAACAGAGTTTTCCAGACCCCTAGTCAGTTGAACATGTGAACTCATAGCAATGGTGACAGCTTACACAAAAATCCCTGCATAGAAGAGGGGAAGAAGTCCCAACCTTAGCTAAAGAACTAGTAGCAACTGATGATTATTGTGAGAGGGAGAGTTGGTTTTCTTCAACAGTGTGATGCTAAAGTGAACCAGGCTCCATTGGATGGATGCACACCAGTAGACATCTGGGGAGACAAACTTGACTCAGTAGGCATCAATATATAAGACAGCATACATGAAATCTGCCAGTGGAGCTATAAGAGGGGTGCAGATAAGGGAGGCAGTCTAAATATGAAAAGAAATATTGAAAGAAATTCACAAACATTTAATAAAAGTAAGAAAACAAACAATTAAAAAATATGCTATGAATCCAGAGAGCTCTCAAAAGAAGAAATTAAAATGGCTAAAAAATACCTTGACATTTCTTTTTGTTTTGTTTTTTGTCTTTTCGAGACAGGGTCTCCCTGTAGCTCCAGCTGTCCTGGAACTCACTCTGTAGATCAGGCTGTCCTTGAACTCACAAAGATCTGCCTGCCTCTGCCTCCTGAGTGCTAGGATTAAAGGTGTGCACCACCACGCCCAGCTTACTGACAGCAGTCCATGAAAGTGCACAGGACAATGTGGCTGGACATTCTTACACGTCATCAGCCATTATTCTTATAACAAAGAATATGTGTACTGAGTTCAACAAAAAATTCTGTCCTGATAAATCTATCAACTCTCATTAATGAAGCTCCCTCATGCAACAGAGGACCAGGAATACAAAAGGTCACAAATGGCCAAAGCATAGAAATTAGTAGTCTGCAGAGTGTGGGACTTTGGACAGAACTATTTTACTAAGGTTCACTTATCCAGAGCTCTGGGACCATTGGGGAATAGGGAGTGGAAAGATTGTAAGAGCCAGGGAGGAGGTACATGGTCATATGGAAACGTAATCCTAAGACTCTGGTCATAGGAGCCTACAGCAATAGCATCAACATGCCCAAGACTCATGCAATCTCAAGCAGAGAAAAGCTCAGCATGGAACTGGACAAATGGGCAGCAGGACCCAATCTTAGCTGAAGAAATATTGGCAGCTGATTACTGCTGGGAGAGGAAGAGCAGATCTTCTTAAAGTGAAAGGCTCTGAAAGTGCTGACTAGACCTCAGTGGATGAACTTGCACTGAGGAATGTCTGGGACACGAACTTAACACAATGGGCCTTAACACAAATGACAGAGTGTATGAATTCTATTGGGGTGGGGGTGCAGTTCCAATGGGGAAGGGAGTATAAAGGTGACTAAGATTGAGATGTTTTGTATGAAATACACAAAAATTCAATAAAAAATAGAAAAAAAACTTGAAATATGTTCAACATCTTTAATCATTAGAGAAATGCAAATTAAAATTTCTTTAAGACTTGTGTATGACAGAATCCATGAGCTCTGATGGGGGAGGGGGCATGAGGGGTGGGCATGGATGGGGGAATGAGTCTAAATTTGATTAAGAAATGTTGTAGGAAATGTGCTCAATAAAAATTTTAAAAAATGAAAAAAAAATTTCTTTAAGATTTCATCTTACCCTAGTCAGAATGACTAAAATCATAAAAACAAATGAAACTACATGCTGGTGAAGATGTGGAGAAAGGGGAGCCCTCAATCTCTACTGGTGAGAGTGCAAGCTGGTACAACCACGATGGAAATCAGTGTACAGAACTCAGAAAAATAAAAATAGACATAAGATATGGTCTGGCTATAACAATCCATGGCATATACCAAAGGACTAATATTAGGCTAAGAGATACTTGCTCCACCACATTTTGCTATTTTCACAATATCTAAGAAATGGAAACAATCTAAATGTCCCTCAACTGATGAACAGATAATGAAAATTTGGTATGCTTACACATTAGAGTTCTACTCAGCAGTAAAGAAAAATGAAACCATGAAATTTGAAGGTAAGTAGATGAAACCAGAAACTGTTATACTAAGTGAAATAACACAAACTTTGAAAATTAAGCAACACATTTTTCTCCCTTATTTCTGGATTCTAATTCTAAATTCTTACATGTGAATATATCTTATGATATAACTCAAAATGCAGGAAAATGGAAAGGAACCATGGTTGTAAAAGGGAAGAAGTACCTCAACAGAGAGGGATATGAGGAGATAGGTGTGATCAAGTTGTAATGAGGGAAATGGAGATATGTTAACTTGGGAGGAAAGAGGGAGGCTTACATAAGGAGAAGGAAGAAGGAGTAGTATCAGAGATACTACTGAAAAATACATCTTATTTATAGAGTGCATGTGTTTAACTGAAGGCTATATAGCAAAAATCACAATTGGAGGCAAAGGAAATTTCCCTTCAAGTTGTTGGTCAAGGTAGTCCAGAAAGCTCCCCAAATAACACAGGCTATGGCCACAGTCCTTGATTACCTCCCAAAACTTGAAGGTAAGACCCTATTGCTGAAGACAGGATGTACTTTGGACACAATATTTGTGCACTCCAGCTGGACCTGACCTAGAAGCCTCCTTCTTCAGACTACCTCCCATAATATTAGAAGATGCTACACAAGCTACTAAAGGAGAAAACTGTCAACAATTCTACCTAGCTGTAAAGCCTATGAACCAAAACAATGACCATCCCAGCAAATAATCTCTATTAATGCAGTAGAAGCAATTTATTTTAGAGGTAATAAACAGCTGTCTAATTGAAATTTAGGCCCACTCAATAGGAGGGAACTCATGTGTGGTACTGTAAACACAACCAACAACACATGTCCTGAGAGGTCAAAGATTCTACAGAAAAACTTACATTTGTCACATCCCTAGACCAATGTAATTTCTTATTATATTCTAAATATACATCCTTAAACAGACAAATGAACATCTCACCATGTTGGGCCCTGTGGGCCCTAAGAGAATGCAGCCTACTGTAACCCCCTGAGCCTGACTAGAGTTTAGCGACCTGACTCTGGCCAGTCAATTCTGCATAGGAGTGACTCAGCATAGCCCAACCTGAAAACGCCTACAGCCGATGTGGCAAGTTACTATTGGCCCAAAGCTAGCCCCCCAACTCTACGTATCTCCTCTCCTGCCTTCTTTTCCCCACCCCTCCCACCAAGCAAATATAAGCCGCTGCTTGATGCAATAAAGTGAGTCCTTGCTTTGATGAGACTCC
>VZQC01007851.1:699017-924017 GCA_009823505.1 Rhizomys pruinosus
TCTTGTTTTTTTTTTTTTTTTGTCTTTTTGACACAGGGTCTCCCTGTAGCTCTTTTGGCTGTCCTGGAACTCACTCTATAGACCAGGCTGGCCTTTCATTTGTTTTCTCCATAGGTTGCCTTTGTCTCAATAGTGGGAGCATGGGCTGGGGGTAAGACTAGATTTGAACAATAGCCTCACAATTGTGAAAGTTATGCTAGAAGAGAACTTTTATTTTGATTGGCTATTGTATTTTCAGTCTGTTATAGCTCCCTACTTCCATATAGGAGGGTAACTTATTTGGGCCAAACAATACAGTGTGGTTTAGAAACAATTGGCTTTTATGGGCACAATCTTATTCTTTCCATATCCATTTTTTTTAATGTGAAAACCAAGCCAAGTTGTTTTTTTTTTTTTTCAATGCCTGCTTATGAGGAAAAAGAGCTGGTTGTATAAATCCGGCATATATATTTGGGCAAGCATTCATACAATGTGTTTTGAGTGTTGTACATGATAGGCTTTGGCTTCTGGCTTAGTCCTTCAAGTCCCCAAATCCTGGTCCAATACCCATAATTCAGATATTTTCAGGCACAAAGCAGGTAATTGAGGGGAGCTATTCTTTGGGTAATTACATCCTCTCTTTTGTGAACACATTTGCAAATGTAAGTGATTTTCATCTGTGCAAATACCCTACAGGGGCTTGTCTGTCCTGTCACTTTTCCACATCCACCAAGTTTCCTTGTCAAGCTCTTATTCAGCAGCGCCAGATGGAGGATGGTGCCCTACACAACCAGATTTTGAGTAAGGAGGACCAGTTAGCAGGTAGATGAGACAATACTGCTGAAACTGTTTCCTTTTCTGAGTGGGTAATGGGAAAATGTGCTTCTCATCACGTGTTCAAGCAGAAAACAAAGTGAAATTGTTTTGGTTTTCCTTTTACTCTAAGAACTGGGCACAGCTGCTCCCTTACAAGTAGAAAGGAAAAATGAAAAATACTGACATTTCCAACTTCTTATGTTTCTCAGAATCTCTTTAAAATGGCTTCCTCTTTTTTTTAATTTTATTTATTTTTGTATGTGTATGAGTGTACTGTCTTCATGTAGGTTTGTGCACCCGTGCTGTGCAAAGCCACGGAGGTCAGAAGAGGGTGTTGGATTCCCCTGGAACTGGAGTTCTCCTGGAATTGGAATTACAGACGGTTCTTAGCCGCCATGTGTGTGCTGGGGATCGAACCCGGGTCCTCCGCAAGAGCAGTCGGTGCTCTTAACCGCTAGGCCATCTCTCCAGCCCCTAAAATGGCTTCCTCTTATAGGGCTCAATGGCCCTATAGTTTCTGTATCTGTCAGCATCATTTTCCTTTATAACATAACACAAGACAGGGAAGATGTCTAACAAAAATACAGACCTTGGGAAAAAAAATCTGAAAACTTGAAATAAGGTCCAGTCAAATTTGTTCAGTTTTACCAAGCTATTTTTCTTGTTATGGGGGTCCTTGGTTGGTCACTCTGTGTAATAGCTAGCACACATGAGCAGACCATGCACTTACTTTGGCTAAAAGAAAATGCTAAACTGTGTACTTGGTGACTATTAGATTTTCATGGTGATCATTAGATTTTCAATTATTTGCTCTTTTCCAGCAAATTAAGATGTATCAGATCACAAAAAAATCTGATTATATATAGAAGCTCATATAACCACCAGGCAATTATGTGCACAATAGTGTCAATATCACAAAATAGTTATTCTCACCAGATTAAAAATTACTGAAATAGGCCGGGTGTGGTGGTGCATGCCTTTAATCCTAGCACTCAGGAGGCAGAGGCAGGCGGATCTCTCTCTGTGAGTTCAAGGCCAGCCTGGTCTACAGAGTGAGTTTCAAGCCAGCTGGTGTTACAGGGAGACCCTGTCTCAAAAAGACCAAAAAAGAAATTACTGAATTAACCTAGGTATTCAAAACTTTGTTCTCCTCCAATAAATTATAGGTTAGAAATTTCCTTGAAGATACCTTTATTGAGCTCAGAGATAATACAGTCATAATACTTAATTCAAGTGATTAGATTACAGATCTTACAAATGCAACTGTTTTCAGGGTACAGATCCTATAAATGCAACTATTTTAAAAGAAGGACAAGATTTTCATACACAAATATGAATTACATAGTAATTTCACTGAGTCTTTATAGCTAACGTATGCTAGGTTCATAGCCATAATGACAATATTTGGCACTTTGGTCATTATGCTGTCATATTACAGCAAAATTATTTGTATTGTATAATCATTGTTTCCTCTTTGTATTGCATAAATGTAAGCTTGGTTCATCTCTCTTTGCCCTTAAAGTACCATTTCATTGTTGTAATACCTACCTTTAAGGATGATTTGGGTGTGTTCATTGTGGTTCGAGTTCATGTTTATGAGACCTTTGCTTCTAAAGCTAGAAGGCTTGTGAGAGCAAAGTCTGCCTCATAGTGTCTTTGATCATGCATTACTTCATAATGTCAATTTTGTAATATTTATAGTTTAATTACTTGTATACACACTAAGAATTTCAAGGAGAATGGGAAAAAGCTTTTTTTTTTCTTTTTTAAGTGTTTTTTCTATTTTACTCATTCTATTCATTTGTTCTTAAAGTGGTAGTCTATGTGTAATCATTTTCCTTTAGAAACTTCTAAACATAAAAACTTTTAAATGGTCTCTCCTTATTGCTTTCAATAAAACCAAAACATTTGGGGAAACAAAGCTGAAATTTAACGCCACACCTGAAAATCCTTTGTGAACAAAAACATGGCTTTGGTTTTAAGAACTAGTTCCATGGTGCCAGCATCCTTTGAGAAATTCATATCATTGTTATCAGTCAACTAACCAAATGACATTCTTGTAATTTGCCTTGCTTATATTCAGTACCATACAGATTTTCTTTACAATTAAATCTTAGGGCTTATTACAGGTTCCTTTACAGTCATAAAGTATGTGTGTGCATGTATGTGCTTATGTGTGTATGTGTGTGTGTGTGTTTGTGAAGCCAGGTGATGTTCATACTTCTGAGTTTGGATAAATTTAGAATACAAAAACTGATTTCATCCTGAGACATGGTGAACAAATAAAATCAGTAGTCTATGCAACTCACTCTGTAGTCAAGTCAGCTAAATATATAACGAGAAAAGTGAACTCAAGGAAGCCCATATTGAACCAAAGCAGTGTATATTTACTCCATCTGAGCATATGCCTCCCCAGCTTCTTTCTCCAGAACAAAGTCATGATTCGGGGAATGCAAAGTAAACTAGACAATACCCATGCAAACTCTCCTGAATCCACAGCCAACAGTACAAAACTCATACTTCAAGAACATTTAATGTTCTCATTTTGCTGTAATGTTTTTGCAAATAAAACATCAATGAATAGGAAAGAGGATCTCATAAAGTACTATCACCTTGAAATACAAAATTCCTCATAACAGAAAGCTCAGATTACTGATTACAAATACACAGCAACCCTAGGAACATGGGATTAGCCCATTCACTCTCTCAGATGTAGTTTAGAATTAGACACAAATGCAGCTATGGAGAGTGCCCTAGTTTCGTCTCTGTTTCTGTGATAAAATGCCTTACCAAAACCAATTCACATTTCCATGGCAGAGCCCATCCCTGTGGGGAGGTCCAGGCAGCAGGAACTTGAAGCATCTAGTCACGTCCTCAGTCAAGAGTAGAGAGAGGATAAACACACGCATGCCCATACTCAGCAGAGTTTTTCCTTTTATTTTTTTATAGACTAGGACTAAAACCCGAGTACAGTTTTCCACATCAGTTAACATCAAGACAGTCTCCCAGAGCATGCCTACAGGCCAACCTGATCTAGACAATCCCCTCTTGAGACTATCTTCCCAGATGATTCTACATTGTATCCAGTTGACAATTAGAATGAAACATCACAGACCTAGCATGTGTGAACATTTATAAGCACTGTGCTGTAGGAAAGCCATGTCTGGGAATAGGTATATTAAACTCAAAAGCCTAATAATTGCAGATAAAAATTAAGTATAGCTTGTACAATTTGCCGTACTAATTGGACATAGGAATAAAGTTGAAAACCAGTGTCTTCTCCAGAGGTTTCATGCTCCAGTGAGTCTGTCCCTGAGCTGAGTTAAGCTATTGTGTCCAGCAGCAGTACTCGTCATGGCTTCCATGAGCCAGATCTTTATGTGACATGACACCCAGGGGCTTTTTGTTTTTTCTTATTGCTATGACAAGATGGCTTGCAAAAGCAACTTAAGCAACCTCTCTTGAAGCCTTCACATACAAGCCCAGATGTATGTCACTTGGTGATTCCAAGTCCAGTAAAGTTGGAAGATTAACTTTAACCATCACAGGCTTGCCTTAGGCTGCACCATCCAGCAAGGTGTCACCCCCTTGTGTGCCTGTTGCGCATTGCAACATGGCTCACTGTGAACTGAAATGTGCCTTAGGTGTAATATACGCACTGGTTTTCAAAAACTAAGAATAAGTAAAAGAATGTAAAAAATACCTAAATCATATTTTTGGTTTTATGGAGAAATAATAATTCTTTGACTCGATGAAGTTAAATAAATAACAAGTCATTCCCACTGTTTTTCTTTTTTTTTTTTTTTTTTTTTTTTTTTTTGTCTTTTTGAGACAGGGTCTCCCTGTAGTCCCAGCTGTCCTGGAACTCACTCTGTAGACCAGGCTGGCCTTGAACTCACAAATATCCACCTGCCTCTGCCTCCCAAGTGCTAGGATTAAAGGCATGTGCCACCACGCCCGGCATTAGAACCTTTTAGATTATACATGTGGTTCATGTATAGTGTGTTCACAGCAGCTTTCCTATGGACACTTTTGACCTTGGGATCCTGTAACCTCAGGCTGGGCTAGTCTCCCCAGGAACTGTTTCTATCTCTCTCCTCCTCTCTTCTCTCTCCTCCTATGACCTCTTTTGCATACAGAGAATTCCAGTTATGATCATTACCATCTTTCTCCGAATAAATGTTAGTCACACAGGAACACTCCTTTTTAAAATTTTCCCTCCATCTCCCTTTCAGCTTCCTAACAAGAAAACTATTTGGAACAATTATAACATATCCTTTCAGGTATAAGTATCCTTAAAAGGTATATAAAGGGAATTTTGAAAATTGAATTCACTATATCCATAAATAAAATAAAAGATAGCAACATGACTTTTGGATTCCTATCTGTGCACAGGTACTCAAGCGAAGGATCCCACCATTGGTTTTAGATGTTCAAGGTCTGAAGAGAGGGATTTGTATGTATTTTTAAATTATTATTGGAAGGAGTAGTAGTAGTAGTAGTTGCACACACTCATGTGTGTACACATGTATACACGATGCATACAAACAGACACAGAGACATGCATGCATGCATGCACATGCACAAACAAATATACATGCACATATGTACACACACACACACACACACACACACACATACACACACACATACACACCCCTAGGAGACTTTTGCTGCCAGTTCGTTTATTGCCATCAAGCTGCAATTTATACACATTTGGCATTTGGAGAGTTGAGTATAAAATATATTGAATGCATGAAAAAGATATGCTATGTCTCAACAAACAATTTCTAGAACTCTCCTGATACACTATGAACACAAACCTTTTCTGACAGCTATTAATGACATGCTTAACTTAATTCTGAGTTTCTTAAATTATCCATACCCTTTTTTTGGCTTGGATACTTTCATATGATGATGTTTACTTATCAACTCCTAGATTCTACTTAAATAATATAGTTTTTGATAAACTACATGATACTGATGGTGAAGATAATGAAGAGGAGGAAGTGAAAGAAGAGGGCCTAAGTAGTATCCTACTCATATACACCATAGAAAGCACTATGATTTTATGTAGCAGGGTGTTTAGCCCTTGCAACACGACACCAAGATCTCAATAATATGCCAGTAAAGAAACTGGGATCCAGATATATCAAGTTATGCAGAATCCTGGCAGAAGAATTGGAATTCAGCATCAGACCTCAAAGGGCTGTATGCCTTCTACTACATATCCAGCTCACACACTAGTCAATTATTACCTATGTTCCAGGCTTGATGAGCATGCAGGGAATCCCATTAAACTTTAAGCCACAACATGAGAACCTTCTCTCCACCTTCTTCCTCAACTGCAGTACATATTCCAAGAGCAGTTTATTTTAAATAGCTACAAAACTGGACCCAAAACTGCCAAACTGTTAGGTGACCTAGAACAATTCCTAACTGATCATCTCCTTACAATGCAGCTATGAACTTCAGGTTCCCAATGCCGGGGCCCACCCTCAATTGCTGACCCTCTCCCTCCTGTGCCCGTCCTTAGATGCTGCATGGTCACAGAGGGTTTTTTACTTTTGCTTCTGTGCCATAGAGCACAAAGTGCTAAACTTATTTTCCGGTGGCTAACTTAGGGGTGTATGTCCTAGTGAACATATCCTACCAAAACTGCTTCACCAAAATGGGGGCTCAGAACCTGTCAGAAGATGCCTCTTGCACTCACCCTTGGTGCAGCTTTGACAGTTTGAAGGATTAAGGACTAACAATAACGGTCCTTCATATTATTACCCAAGTCTCATCGTGTCTTTCTCACGATTCACACCATCCCTGTTGGAATCAATGATGATGACTACATCTGTCGTGTTATTTAAAGTAGATCTTTAAGTCAAAATGAGGATGTGTGTATGCTGTCTTATTTTGAGTTTGCTTAATGTTTCCAATCATATTTTAGAAATAAATCCCAAATGCTTTTTTGCTAAGTGCATTTTTCTTTCAGTTTTAAACCTATGTGTATTTTAAAGGTCATTCAATCCATGCATTTCCAATTCCTTCGGCCTTAAATCATCACTGTGGTATTTTACATAAGAGGTACTTAATGTCTCAAGAAGCTTGTGGAGGCCTTAAAAACTCAAAGACACTTTTTTCCCCCCAAGACCAGAAGTTTCATTTTGTCAAGAGTAAACAAGCTTGCAGTGGACCAAGATCACTGCCTGTTCAACAGCCCGAAAGTTGGAATTTCCAAGGGGGTGGAACGTAGCAAGATGTTTTTTCCCATCCATAGCTCTATCCTCCTGCTCCTTCCCAGTTTAGGCAGGCACACATGGAAAGGATATCCAGCAGAATGCTCTTGTCTGTGACATCTGCATCTGGAGGGGTGTCCTGGCATTCAACAATGGAGCTCTAAGTCCCCCAGGGAAAGGGGAGGCTGAAACCCCAAATAATAAGAATAATCTATTGCAGATTTCAGGTTACCGAAAGTTGCAGAAAAGGATCAGAATGAAACACTTAGCATTGCTGCATGTCAAAAGGAAGGCTACTGTAATTCTCCCTCGGGCATGTATTTTTCATATTATTATGCATAATTATGCATATAACTTTAAATATATTTCCATATTATATTAAAAACTCGCCAATTGTAAATACACAGAATAAAACGATTATTTGATGCCAATTATTGCATTTAGATTCAAATCCTGGTCACTGGAAGAATTGGGCCAGTAGTGGGCGCCTCAAGCAACCGAAAGGCCTTCTTTGGAACACTCCTCTGGATTTAAGAGCGATTTTTCTAATAAAGCAAATCTGGGATTAGAGAGGCAGAAGGAGGTGCTGACAAAGAAAGTGGCAATGGTGGTTAGGAAATTTGGACTCAGCTTTACTGTTTCTTGCTATGTGGCCTTGGACAAGTGATTTAACAATTTGAATGTCTTTCCTCATTTCAAAAACTGGAGCATTTATACTATGTTCTCTTAAGTTCCTTCCAGACTTAACATCTCATGTGTCTGAGACACCAACCTGAGCTGTGCTCAAGAATGGGGTCATCTGATGGTCAAAACAGAAGGGAAAAAAAGGCTTGGCAATTGTGTTACAATTAACTCATTTGGGAAAATAAATAGAATATTTGGGATAACACTTTGGTTTCAGCAGAAAGTAATCTCCCATCAAGAGTTTTTAGAGGAAGGAAGGTGGAATCCGAAAGTGTGGCAAGGAAGCTGAAAGCAGTTTCTCTGGTCATAGGCATGGCCACCCAAGTCTCTGTACAGGACCTGGGGACTTTCGAAATAGGCCACAAACAGCCTACATCCAGAACACATCAAGTGTCAAGCTGATGGGAGTCTTTCTGGGCTTGTTCTTAGTTTTGTCTCCTCCTTTAGAAATGTATGGTATGAATTATGATCACTGCACTACAGCCAAGTATTTACCGGGCTCCAGCTAGATCTTTGTTTAGCGAGCATAAGCTCCCTGCCAGCTGCAAACTGCAGCTGTCTGTCAGCATTCGTGAGGACAAACTATCCCGCTCTCCCCGATCACTTAGCCTAGACTGCACACTGTGTCCTCAGATATGCTAGGCACACCCTTTGCATTTTCAATCCATTTCCTGTGGGGGTGGGCATCAGTGCTTCGCACGCACATTTTGGAGAAAATAGCTTGAAGCTTACGGTCCAAGCAAAGCTACTTTCTGAAAGACTGAGTCTGGCTTGACATTTTCAGATATCTGATGTCTAGAGGACCAGGGAGTCTTCCACATTGCCTCCAATGGTTCTCTAGGAGTAAGCCTGCCAAGAGCACAGTCCCCAGGTCCCTTACACTCAAATCTGGGGAACGTGAGGGTGAGGAGGCCACCATAAATGTTGGAGCCCAAGCAACGACGCCACCCACTGTGCATGACCACCTCTGAAGGCCTGGTGTGGAACCCCAGGCAAGACTTGTCAAAGAAGTCCTTATCTTGGCGAAATCCTCTTCTAGAATGTTCAAGTAAACTTGAAACTAGTGGCTTAGAAGAGGCTTTGAAGGATGATACATTTTGCTCAACTAGAATTTGTCAGTCTTCTCAGAGATTATTTCTCTTTAAATGTCTACACATGTTTAGACTAGGAGAAAGCTGGCAGCAGCAGCCCAGATTTAATTAAAGTGTTTGCAGAGTTAGTCAAAAGTCTACCGTTTTCATCCTCAGAGTGAGACATACAGGGATGGCAATTTCAGGAAGACCCTGAGAATTATTCTAAGACTTTAGGACCAGCCTGCTGTAAACTGTGGGCTTCTTAACTAGTAAAACCAGGAATGCAGGGTCTTTGGGCTCTAGGTCACCCCAGGCACACCTCAGGGATCATGTGGTGTTATCAGTCCATGACTGTGGATGCGACTTCTGGGATTTTGTTTACTGATACAATTTTCTAGTTTAAAAAAAATGAAATTCTTCCCACTCACAGGAGTATTGTGAGAACTGTTTTTTGTTATGAAACAATATTGGTTCCACAAGAAATGTGCCCTCTTGGGGAAAGAGGCACAATGCAAATTCAGATTTGCAGCAAAACTGTACAATATGTGGCACATGCCCCAAGTTGGCCCAAGTCAATCGGTGAAGAAATTGTCCTATGGTTTGGAAAACACACATTCTTCTGTGAGTGTGTGCAGTAGTGTTTAGGGTTGTATGTGTTTATCAGTGGGAGAGCACTGACCCAAACATAAACAGTCTCTTTCCCACAACTTTAACATGCATACAATACTTGGAATAGTTTCTTTCAGGAGTAGAAACCATTAGAGTCACAGGGGCAATAAATAACAGGGAAGCTCTGTAACTTCCTGATCTCTCCCTATTCACGAGGATTGTAAAATAAAAACAAAGACTGCAAGGAATCAATATTTTCAAAACGAACAGCAAGTTACAGTACAAGAGTATTTGGGTTGCTAAATGCCTTCACTCTTCTGCACTGCCATTTGCTGCAGCACTCATTGTGAAACCCTTTTGCTGGATGTGTTACATACGTTGAGCTTGGGTGTTATAATAAACAGAGAGGAAGGCTGCAATAATGTATTTCAGTTAGGAAGAAGCACTTGAAAGAAATTGGTTTTGCTATACACATGATGTGATCCAATCAATAGTGGTTTAGTCTGACAAGCACCGTCAATATCTACTGTCACAGCTCAGATAGTCTTTAACGGATAGCTCTTCAAAGCCCAATCATTTTAACACATGCTCAAAGTCTTGAAATACTTGCTACCTGGCAGAAATTAATCACAGGTAACTCTTAGAATTGAATATGAGGTCTTTTTAAAAAAAATGAGATCTGAAGAGAGTTCATTTAAAAGTAAACATATAGACGATGCATGTGTACATATATGTGGCATATATATAAATAGATGTGTATATATGCAGCAGCTAAGGGTGTGTTCTAATAATATCAAATTGATAGTCAGTGTTGATAATGAGAGGCACTGGGATCCTGGGTGAGGAGAGTACCTTATACACCTGTTCTGCTTGCTTGTTGGTTATTGCTGTAATGATAATGATACCAGATGCATACCATAACCTTAAGACCAGCAGTTTTCACCAGCACTGATTGAATAGTTAATACACACCTGTCATTGTGCTGAGTGTTTTGCCCATATCAGGGCCTTTCTCTCACTCAGAAATCCTTCGTCTGGATATTATTAGCCTCATTTAACATATAAAGGCATAGAGAAGCAAAAACATGCATAGCTTAAACAACATGTACAGTGAAGCGACAAGAGTTAAAATTCAAAATCCAAATCTTATCATATTCCAAAGAGAGGGAAATAATGGGAGAGAGAAAAGAGCACACTTGTTTTGTTAGTTTTTGTTGTCATTTAAAGAAATTAACAATTTGGGGTTGGAAAGATGGCCTAGCAGTTAAGAGCACCAACTGCTCTTGCAGAGGACCCGGGTTCAATCCCCAGCACCCACAAGGCGGCTGAGAACTGTCTTTGACTCCAGTTCCAGAGGAATCCGACACCCTCTTCTGACCTCTGCAGCATTGCATGACACGGGTGCACAGACCTGCATGCAGACAGTACATTCATACACATAAAAAAATAAATAAAATTTAAAAAAGGAAATTGACAATTGGGAGGAAGCTCTATATTTACTTTCTGATTAAGTCCTGATCCTAAAGTCTTACATATGGGTCCTGTAAAGCAACCGTGAATGAAGTAAGCCACTGAGCCCTGGGCTTTGACATAGAGAAAAGTAGAATTACCCACTGCTGTGGGTAAGAGAAGAGTGAAGTGGCCCTAGATGTGGGTGGTCTTCCCTGACACTGATGGCTAGGTACAGGTATTCGTCAATCTATGGAAAACAGAAAGGGCTTGAGACGCAGGGGTAGTTTGCTAGCTATTTTTTATCTAAGAAGGAGTCCTAATCTCCACCCCCTTCATCCCCTTCTATAATCTGTCTTGTTCATTCGCTCACCTGGAAGATGAGCAGTGATTTGCTTTCGATGAGTGTGCAGTCTTACAACAGCTTATAACTCCAGTTGTCAGTGATTGCATCACCAGATACCTTTTTCAAGGGTTCAGACTGGCAGTCTTGAGATTATTCAGGCAACAGCTCCTCCTCCTCTGCTGTCCCACGGTTCACTCATCTTATCCAAGGCACCCCTTTCTCCCCCCAGCCTGCAATGATACACACACACCACCAAACTGTAGTTCCTCTTATCCATGTAAGGCATATGATTTAAGATCTTACACTGGAACACTGAAGTGAAGCAGAGATATTTCTCTCTGTCATTAGACATTTAAAATCATACCAGAAATATGGAAAAGCAGGACAATGTGCATGACTCACACTGTCCTTGTCATTCATCTGTTACATCTCAGAACCTTAAGATGAAGATTTGCCAGTGAGCAGAATAAAACCTCTCACATTGGGAAAGTTATAAGAATTAAATCAAATGCACCTTGATTAGGAAGCCCTCCAAAAACATTGGTCATTATTATAATCATATTATAATAACTAGATTGACTAATCAGTGTGTAAATTAAGAATGCTTTATATGACTCAATGCTTTATATATATACCTTATATATCCATATATGCATAAAGTATGTTATATACATGTTTGCTTAAATATATATATATATAATATAATGGTTTTTATTTTATTTTTGTAAAGTGTGTATGTATACGTTTCTATGTCTGTGCACATGTGTAAAGGCCAGAGGTAGAAATCAAGTGTCTTCCTCTATCCACTCTCCACCTTATACTTTGAGACAAAGTATCACTGAATGTGATACAAATTGTTTTAGACTCCCTGACCAGAGAACTTTAGGAATCCACATCTTCCCCTTGCCATTCATGGCTGGGGTTACAGCCATGTGTACCAGGCTCAACTTTTTATATGGGTATTGGGATCCAAACTCAGGTCCTTGTGTTTGCATAGTAAGCACTTCACCCAGAGAGCCATCTCTAGAGCCCCATACTTTTCTTATAATTCAAATAAACCTTTAAACTCTTTTTTCTAAACTAATGATTATTTCATTTTAATACATTTCTCACAGTCATCCATATATATTTCTCAAAAATAATATATACATACATTATATTTATATTTTTATATTTATATAGCTGTTCTCCCTCAACTTTTTAAAAAATTTTTATTTATTTTTGTATGTGTACAAATGTACTGTCTGCATGCAGGTCTGTGCACCCGTGTCATGCAATGTCGTGGAGGTCAGGAGAGGGCGTCAGATTCCCCTGGAACTGGAGTCAAAAACAGTTCTCAGCCGCCATGTGGGTGCTGGGGATCGAACCCGGGTCTTCTGCAAGAGCAGTCAGCGCTCTTAACCACTTGGCCATCTCTCCAGCCCCCCTCCCTCAGCTTTTATGCTCTAAAACTGATGGCTACATTGTGGCATGCTTTTTCTAACAAGACATTATAGTATATTCTTTTCTAAAAATGCATTGTGTGCCCAGGAATCATAAGATTTAAAGAAAAGCTTCAAAGGTTGTCACCTGTTACTCTGCTATATGCCTGTAAAGAATACATCTTTACACGTTTTCAGGAATGTACAAACTAATGTAAACACACAGTCTATTCTGGTAGCTCTCAGTATAAATTTGTATACTGAGAGTGGATTTCAGTATTTCCCAGTTCAACAGCACTAAGTGGGCTCTAGAGTCTGAGGCAGATCTACCTTGAAATGTGTACTACCTTTCAATGAATATTTGATTTCCTTCTCCAATACTATTTGCTTTTCCACAAAAATCCTAGAAACTTACTATGCTATTTATTAATTGTCATGCTTAGGGCTCGCTTGTTCAGAGTGATGTCTGTTTTAGAGATCACTGTTCATATTCTCTATAAGGCTCTTTTCATTTGATTTGGCTGTGTCTGTTTTCTGTCACTGGAAAAGTATTCATTCCTGAATTGAACATCCCATCTTTCCTCATAGAAAACATATTTCTACTTCACAGCCCCCTTTGTCTAGATTGATGCCCTATGTTATTTTTTCTCTGTTCTTTGGTAATTTAAATTTCAAAATTGGCTACTACTTTAGTTCAGGACCCACTTACTTTATTAGCAAATTTATCAAAGTTTGAGTGCCTTTCAAAACAGTTTTTCTGACACTAAGTCAACTCATGAGGAGTAAGATAAAATATCTAGTCAATAGAAGAATGTTTTAATGATCTGACCCTACATCTTACCCTGCAGCTGATCCTGTTTCAGGGAACAACAACATTGAGCTTCTCTACACACAATGGATTGTTGCTAGCTAGGTATATTTTCTCTAATTTTCCTTTTGTTTTTCTAGAAATGAAGTACAACTTTACCCAGAGGTACAAAGTTCTTTTAAAACTCTGGGTCATAAAAAAAAAAAAAAACTTTACAAATCTTCAATGAAAGAAAAGATGCATATTATGATGGTGGCCTTAATTACAATAATGAAATCATTATTATCACCATCAAAAAAGTATTCATCAAGCAACTTAAAATGTTGTGAAAGTTATAATAAAAAGTTTTAAAACTGTATGATCAACGTGAACACACCTATGGTGTATTAGCAGCATAGTAAAAATATTAGGCCTGCACATAAAAAACAATAATTGATGTAATAGATGATAAACCCATTAGAGATAGAAGATATGTGCACAACTATAACTGGGAAATTTACCCATGGAATTTCCACATGGTTGAATGATAACAGTTTCTAGCTCTTCATTAATATTGAGAATGTAAAACTGTGATTAAACTTGACTATTTAACTATATATCCTTTTCCATAAAAGGATATATAGCATAAATGAGTCATCGACTGTATAATGTATACAAATCCTCTGTTATGAATTAAATTGTCTGTTTCATATTTCTGTAATGTTTTATGGGAATTAAGTGGTTAAACAAAGTACCACTGTTAAAATCCCTGCATTAACTCTTCTAATGATTTCCAGACTTAATAATGATTTTTGTTTTGAGTAAGTCACTTAAAGTTTCAATAACTTATTTTCTCAGGCTGTATATTAAGAACTGAAATTATAATTTCTATTTACAGTGAGCATGTTGTGTGGGGAGAGATGTCATATGACCAACAGGACATTAAGACCAAACTTCACCTTTTCCCCACTCTTATGTAGGGAATATGTGTGAAATTCTGCATGATCTCAAACTGCTTGCTGGAGAGAGGACAGGAGCATCTATTGTAGCTCCAACTCTCAGCCTGAGCATATATGCCCTGGAAGAATCAGACAAAAGGCTGAAAAGAAATTTAATGACATTTATTTTTTCTATCACTTTTGAGTAAGGTGCTCTTATTTAAGACATTTAGAAAGTACCAAAACAGAATAATTCCAACTGGAAGAAACGTGTACTGGGAATATGAGGGGATACAGCTCTACACTTTTACCCAATCTTTGAGATGGCTTGGGAAGAGTTTGGGAATCCATAATGATAAAAAGCCTGGTTTAGCCTTGTTTTGACAATTCCTCCTGCGTCTCCCCCTGTGGATACCACAGGGGTGGCAACCTGAGTGGGCTGCCCCTTCCTTCCAGTTTTGCTCCTCCTGAATAGAAACTGAAGTTCTAGGGACTCTCTGCTTTTACCAGAATGCTCTAGCTAAACCTGAGTTTGGTCCCATAAAATTTCATCAGTAAAATAAGAGCAAGGAGCAAGGAGCTCTGAAAGCTGCTCAAAACGACGTTTCTTTTTTGGGGGGATATTTTTGAGACAGGGTCTCCCTGTAGCTACAGCTGGCCTAGAACTCGCTTTGTAGACCAGGCTGGCCTTGAACTCACAGAGATTTGCTTGCCTCTGCCGCCCAAGTGCTGGGATTAAAGGTGTGTGCCACCACACCCTGCAAAAAAAAAAAGGCCTGGCATCAGGATGGCCTAGTGGTCTAAGGTGCTGCATTCAGATTGCAGTCTCCCCTGGAGGTGTGGGCTAAAATATCACCCCTATTTCTAAAGGATGAAGACTCTGCTCCCCTTAGTGACATTTCTGAAGCCTTAGCTCCTTTAGAATTTCTGAACCTAAAAGAAATAAAAAATAAAAACATAAAAACATGTGATTGTAACATGGGAATACCAGGATAACAGCAGTTTGGCAGGCAAAAAGAATATTTCAAAAAAAAGTCCCAAACAAGAAAAGTTTTGGCAGATGCACAATTCTGGATCATATTATCCAAACTGTTAGATTCTGGAAGATTTGGGGTTTTCTTTTGTGGTTCCCATACCGTTAATAGAACTGTAGTAGAGAATCACACTGTGTGGCCTCCCCCTCCCTTACTACTGAGAGAAAAAAATAATGTACAAAGGGTCCCAGTGGCAATAGGCATGTCAACCTCCAGGGGTGGTTTTGAAGCCTTAGTGGCTAACTCAGGTATAAAACTAAAACTTGCATTGGGCTAATGCCTATTGTTAAATGTAATGCTATTAACTAAAGACCATCTTAGAAAGCTCACCACCCAAACACCTTCGAAAGCCCTGGATTCTATTTCCCCTCCGCCTTAGCAGCAATTAAACCTCTCAAGTAGTCAAGAATGGTGCTTAAAACTAATGCTTTTTGCCTCTGTGCGTTGAGATTTGAATCGCATACTTTTATTTGAAATGTATAGCCTTTGAAAAATATCTTATTCATTTGAGCTTGAAAGAGAAGATCACCATCAGTGAAAAAATGGAAAGAAAGCATAAAGAAAATATGTCAGTTCTAGAAAACCCAGAAAGCTAGTACAATTAAGTTAACTTACACTGAGATGAAAATATGAAAATTAAGAATGATTTCTCTGGTCTCCTATGTAAATCAGATTAAATGCTTTAGAATTTAAACTGTATCTCTTTCAGCTTTTTTTTTTCATTTTTCAAATACATGTTTAAATGGGAAAGGAGAAAAACTGCTCATTGGCTTAACATAAATCTTTAAACAGCAGGAAGTTTCACCCTCAAAAAGTAGTTGAATCTCTGAGGAAAAAGAAAAGGCTGAATTCCATTTTTCATAAATGATGGATTATTGTACCACACTGTGTATTTTCCAGTAAACTGTCCTTTTATTTGCACTGTGTGATTACAAGTTTCTAAAAGTATGTGTGGGGTCACTTGGGTGCTGTGGGAAAATGGAAGGAACACTGTTCTGTGAAAATCAGTAGTGAAATCAGAAGCAAGCTATGTCCTGATTATCATAGGCATGTGTTTAAACTTTGCTTTCCTTAATTGGTTATGTTGTATTTACTTAAAATGAACAATTTGGCAAGATTTTCTCCCTTGACAACAGAAAAGCATAAACTGTTTTATAAGTTTGGCTGTTAAAATCAGATTTGTAAGCCACAATATTCAAAGCCTTTTACTGCTATTTGCATGGACCCTGTGATGGACCTGTCTCGATAGCCAGGCATTTCTTACATTTTTATTTTGTATTTATAGCACTTTAAAGTTATTCGGTTAATAAAATGTATGCCATATATTATAGTCATCTGTTGACTTTAACTTCTTCATAACTCTTCTTAAAACAAAATGAGCAAAGCAATGACAGCAAAGACCTTGTAATCTTACTTGTCGTCTGAGGATGATTATTTATGGATTCAGGAAATGGAAGCTGACGCTCCAGAAAGTCAACATTACTGGCACCTTTAGGAGAGTTTGACTATATAAGAACCTGTAATCTACCCAAGACGCTCTGAGCTTCTCAGGACGTGTAAGAAGAAAAGAAGATAAAGCATTTAGAAGCATATTTTCATTTCCCTTAAAATCCAATGCACCTTACAGACATTTCTCACATGTGGAGCCAGATGGTAGCATTGAAAACAATATAATATACATATATATCTCTCTAATTAAGAATACTATCACTAGAATACCTAGGGGGTTCAAAAAAAGATATAATTCACTACATAATTATTTTCATGATGTAGCATTTGTAACGTGTGTATGTGTGTGGGGGGGTGTTAATTTGCAAAGTATTTTCTAGTCACATCATGTTTATGAGTTGAGTTCCATAATGGCAGAAAAAGGCACCTTGCCTAGTCCTGTATTTCTTGACACTCTGTCATGGAATTGCAAGGTTTGGGGATAAGAGATAAAATGAAAACATGGACCTAAAAGATGTCTCCGTAGTTAAAAGCACTGTCTACTCATGCAGAAGACCTGAGTTCTGTTCCCAGCACTCATGTGGCAGCTAATGACCATCCTTAACTCCAATTCCAGTTCCAGTGCCTTCTTCTGGCCTCCGGAGACATTGCATGCATGTGGTGCATTTAACATACCTGCAAGCAAAAACTTGTACAATTAAAATAAAAGTTAATTAATCTTTACAAAAAGAAGAAAGAAATGACACTGGGCATGGTAGTACACACCTTTAATCCCAGCACTTGGGAGACAGGGGCAGATGGATCTCTCTGAGATGGAGGACAGCCTGGTCTACATAGTGAGTTTTAGGCTAGCTGGTGGGGCTCTGGGAGATACTGACTCAAAAGCAAAATTAAATTTTTTAAAAATTAAAAACAAAAAAGGACAACAGTATTTTTGGTAACCTGTAAAATTTGAGTGATTATCTCATATAATTCCAAAATGGAATTGAGAAAAAAAATTTCTTGAAACATGCATCTTTGAAGGAAGGATGTTAAGGACTTTAGCCTCTCACACGAGAACCCATGCCTGAAAACTTGGACCACAGCATAAGTCACATATTACAGTAGTCAATGTGTTGGCTGGACAGAATAAATGCTGATAGGATGCTGTCATACAAGCATGTCTATAAGATACCCAGGATAATTCTTCTTATCAAGCAATATTTCAACAGTTAATGTCTGAATATTCATGTTATTGTAAAAGCAATTTTTGCTTGCTTGAGTTCTAAGGGAATTTGTTGTTTTTCCACAATGTCCTGAAGCCAAGCTGCCTCTAGGACTCCTTAGTTTGGTCCACTTCTATGTCCCTCACCGGGTTGCATTAGCACTACACAAGCCTATGTGTGTCCCTTAGCAGCTGAATCCAACACTTCCTTGCATGAAATGGGTGGTCAGTTTGTGTGGTTTTGTATCTTGAAGCAATGTGGTCCAGATATAAAATGTGAAACATACATTTAATATGAAAATTTTCTAGTAGCCACATTTCAAAAATATAAAAATTTAAAAAAGGTTTTAAATATGTATTAATTAAGAGCCAGGTGTGGTGGTGCACGCCTGTAATCCCAGCACACTCAGGAGGCAGAGGCAGGCGGATCTCTATGAGTTCAAGGCCAGTCTGATCTACATAGTGAGTTCCTGGACAGCTGGGGCTATGGGGAGACCCTGTCTCAAAATTTATATATATATATATATATCTAATATATATATTTTTATATTTTATATATATCTATATAATGCATACATAGCTAGATAGCTAGATAGCTAGATAAATAGATAGATGATAGATGATAGATAGATAGATAGATAGATAGATAGATAGATAGATAGATAGATAGATTAGGTGCTGGAGAGATGGCTCAGCAGTTAAGAGTGAGTGCTTGATATTCTTCCAAATGACCTGAGTCCAATTTCCAGCAGCCATCTCTGGCAGTTCATAGCTCCCTGTAAGGGGAATCTGCCCCCTTCTAGTATGTGTGGTCACCTACATGTACATGCATATATACACATGCAGACACAAACATTCAATATAAATATATACCTTAAATATTTTTAATAATTTTAGCTGAAAATATTCAAAATATCCTTAATATATGACACAACTTGTAGTTCTAAATGCTCAATAGCTAGAAGCTGTATTGGTGGATACTGTAATGGCTAGTGCAGGTCTTAAAGCAGTAACTCTTCATTGTTATCATATAAAATGATGGTATTTGTTTAGCTCACTGGAAGACATGGATAGGGCTGCTAACAGTTAAAATGCACACCAGGACCATATGTGATCAGGCTATTCTGGTTCTGCTTTATTGCTCTAATTCCCAAGTGCCAAGTACCTCCATAACTCCTTCTTCTGGGAACGGTAGCTGGGAAGCTCTAGTCTGCAACAGTGAATCTCAATGTTTTCAAGCTATAGATTAGTTCAGTCTCTTCTAACAGTACTGGCTGTACATTTATCATCACTTCACTTGATAAACATGATGGCTGCAGATAGGTCAACTATATCTATTTGTACTTATCTATCATGTGATCTTTTCCTCCTGCTCTCCAAGCCTGATGCTTCAACTTAGCTTCCAATTTTGGAAGTGAAGTTCCTTCGCTCCTGCCTATGGTCCAAGATGGAGGAAGGGGGATGCATATACACCCATGTGACCACATAGAAGATGGAGGAAGGGGGATGCATATACACCCATGTGACCACTTAGAAGATGGAGGAAGGAGGATGCATATACACCCATGTGACCACTTAGAAGATGGAAGAAGGAGGACGCATATACACACATGTGACCACTTAGAAGATGGAGGAAGGAGGATGCATATAAACCCATGTGACCACTTAGAAGATGGAGGAAGGAGGATGCATATACACCCATGTGACCACATAGAAGATGGAAGAAGGAGGACGCATATACACACATGTGACCACTTAGAAGATGGAGGAAGGAGGATGCATATAAACCCATGTGACCACTTAGAAGATGGAGGAAGGAGGATGCATATACACCCATGTGACCACTTAGAAGATGGAGGAAGGAGGATGCATATACACCCATGTGACCACTTAGAAGATGGAGGAAGGAGGATGCATATACACCTATGTGACCACATAGAAGATGGAGGAAGGAGGATGCATATACACCTATGTGACCACATAGAAGATGGAGGAAGGAGCATGCATATACACCCATGTGACCACTTAGAAGATGGAGGAAGGGGGGTGGATATACACCCATGTGAGCACTGAGAAGATGGAGGAAGGGGATGCATATACACCAATGTAACCACATAGAAGATGGAGGAAGGAGTATGCATATACACCCATGTGACCACTTAGAAGATGGAGGAAGGAGGATGCATATACACCCATGTGAGCACTGAGAAGATGGAGGAAGGGGATGCATATACACCAATGTAACCACATAGAAGATGGAGGAAGGAGTATGCATATACACCCATGTGACCACTTAGAAGATGGAGGAAGAGGGATGCATATATACCCATGTGACCACTTAGAAGATGGAGGAAGAGGGATGCATATATACCCATGTGACCACTTATAAGATTTCTCACACTCTGAATCAGGCAGATATTTAAAAACAGACTTACATTTTTGTCAATAATTTGGTTAGAACGGTGGAGACTGAACTAAGGCAAACTAAATTGCCATAGGTAATTAATAAGGACAGTCCTTGAATGTAGTGGAAGTGTATGCTCAATAAAAACCCACACCTTGTGAGTTTTAGCACTTTTTGAAATCTTAGCCCTTATTATGGAGTCCAATGATCAGTGGACATTCATAAATCTTTTGTTCAGGAATGGATTTGACACACATTTCTCTCTGAAAAGAAAACCAAGAATAGAAAACTGGGGGTAGAGGAATTATGAAGATATGAAAATTCCAAGGCAAAACTGTGTTTCCAAATGTCACTTATTTTGGAACCTATACATCAATAAGGTGGTTAAGAAACAGCCCCTTCAGAAAAGAAGGCATGGGAGTCAATATAAAAAAGAAGACTTACAGCTGGGCGTGGTGGCGCACGCCTTTAATCCTAGCACTTGGGAGGCAGAGGCAGGCGGATCTTTGTGAGTGCAAGGCCAGCCTGGTCTACAGAATAAGTTCCAGGACAGCTGGGTCTACAGGGAGACCCTGTCTCGAAAAGACCAAAAAAAAAAAAAGAAGACTTACAAAATTATTTGTACACCCATTTACCTTAATAATAATAATAAAAATTTAAGGTATCTTAATAATAATCAATAATCAGCATTAATTGAAATTAACAGAGATAAAGCACTCCTACAATTTAGATTACTTTTCCTTTGACTGTAATTTTATGTTTAAATGCAAAGAAGTGAAATTACCTAGAGAAAGATTGCCATGTTCAATATAAGGAAATGGAAGTGAAAATGAGCTGAGGCTAACGCCTTTCTTACTGCACACTGGGGTTACAGTAGGATGATACCTTTGTATGGAGAAATTTTGCTCAGATCCTTACCTACACAGAAGGGCCTCAGCTGTTAATAAAAGTAGTCACTCTATAACAGCTGTCTCCCACTTGTATTTACATTAAATAATAATCAGAAAAAGAAATTAACTGAAAGTCTCTGACTTTGTTTTTAATCTTCAGTGTTCCGACTGCATCATAGTGCTTCTGATACAAGTGACAAAAACCGAGTTAAAAGCAGACTGAAGAAGTTTATTACCCGACGACCTTCTCTGAAAACTCTGCAAGAAAAAGGACTTATTAAAGGTATGAGAAAGTTTCTTTATCTTAAGTTATTTGTTAAATTTTCTCCTGCATAACAGGAAAAATTGGTCCTCCGGAAAACAAACCTTGAATAGATAAAGTTGGTGGTAGGAGGTCACAGAAAAGAGTAGCTATTGCTGGCAGCAGAGGACCTGTGCTCCGGAGCAGGGGCAGAGAAAAGGCGTCCTGGGACACAGACAGCCTGTTAGAACGGCAGCATGTTCTCACAGGCCTGCACCCGTTCACAGCAGTTGTCCCAGAGTACTTAAAAGCAATAGATTTTATCACTGTCAGATGTGTCCTGATTTGGACGATGTTTCCTAATCACTTGAGTCAGTCTGAGAGAGTGGAAGAGAAATGTATATCTAAGAGGCTGACAGTTCAGACTAAAGTGAAATAAGGAGATATCTCTTCAAAAGTATCTCAGGTGGGGGTGGGTGAAATCCTATAGTATCTAGCTACTAGACATAGTTACTGGTATTACAAGAGTCAGAATTCAGGCGTTCATACTACCAGTCATTCCTATTGACACTGAAGAAATTAAAAGTATCATCAACCAACTTTTCCATCTATTAAATGGGAATAATTATACACACCTTGAGAAGCATTTAGTAGTATTCTGTTACATCAACGTCATTGAATAACCTTCAGTTCTACCTTAGAGTTCATCTATTTTTTAGAAAGATTCAACTGTAGGTTACCTGCCTTCTTTTTTTTTTTTTAATTTTTTTTTTATTATTTATTTTTGTATGTGTATGAATGTATTGTTGCATGCAGTCTGTGCACCCGTGTCGTTGCAATGAGAAGAGGGTCTCAGATTCCCCTGGAACTGGAGTTCTCCTGGAATTGGAGTTACAGACGGTTCTTAGCCGCCATGTGGGTGCTGGGGATCGAACCCGGGTCCTCTGCAAGAGCGTCGGTGCTCTTAACCGCTAGGCTATCTCTCCAGCCCCGGTTACCTGCCTTCTTAAAAGATATGAAAATTGTTTATCGGCCCAAACTATTCCAATTTACATGAATCTTAAATTCTTGTGACCGTGTCAAAATGACAAGCATCTTAATTCAATGCCGGGATCTGGCTCCAGTCACAAGTTCAGAAAATAATAAACGTCTGCAGCGCCCTCTAGAACAATCTGAGAACAGCCTGGAAGCTGATGTTAATGCAGTTTTCTGACTGACCCAGGCATGCAGTTCCCAGCTAGAGCTCCATTAAGTTTTCGGCATAGCTCACCAATGAGTCAGTATTCATTAGTAGAGCTATGGAAAATCTATGTGTAATTCTGATTTGATAAGCTTCCATTGTTGTCTTCAGTGGAATCTTTTTTCCAAATACAGATCAAGTTATGCAAATGTAATCACTTCCTGGCTTGTTTCAATTTTATCTATGAACTTTTCTCAAGGATTCTACTGAGCTTTATTCTTCAGCTGAGTAAAAGGCATTAAACCAATGTTTAAAGTATCTGGCCAGTCAAATTTAGTTCTTCAGCACAGTGTCTTAGCATTAAGTAAGGCAAAGAGTTTGGAGGGAAGAAAGTAAAATCAAGGAAATTCTTTCAAGGTAAAGAATAATTCGAAAGAGTGCTAGTGATCTTAACAATGAATCTGCGGTGCATTTAAAAGGAGAATTTCAGACCTGCATGCAGACAATACATTCATATACATACAAAAATAAATAATAAAAAAAAATAAATAAAAATAAAAAAAATAAAAGGAGAATTTCTATCATGTTGTTTAAACTGGGCTTCTAGAAGTGCATGGAAGGAAGGCTTTGTGGTTCTCAAGACCCAGGACTGCTTCTGCATGGCTATGGTCACATCCTGGTGATAACTCCCCATGGGCTGTTTTCAAAGGTTGTGAGCTCTGAATTTAGGCAGCCTTCAGTGAATTCTCACACTCAGCAGGGTGCCATGAACCTATTCTTCAAAAACCTGTGTTTTGTAGTCATGGCCAAGGTGTTACACATTGGGTAGACTCTGGATCTGGAAAGCCCCTCTATGGGCCACATTTTGTAATTTCTTTACTATGTTTAGTGAGAAAAGTACATTGTGATAGTAACTATAATAAGAAAGCAAGACAGCAGATAAGTCAGAATAATTGATGAACTGGAAGACATCTTCCTAGCTCAGATGGGTACCACTACAGCAGGGTCCCTAGCACCTACCCCAGTTTATTCATGATGCCAAAGGTAGGACAAGGCCTTCTGCAGATTCCTGAGTTTATGACAGTGAGCTTCTCACTAGACACACAACTTGACTCCATTTAATATGTAGATTATGGCATTAGGGCACATTTAGGGTGGTAGGTGTGTTTGTACATACTCTGACCTCATTTAGGGCCCTGAAATAGGTTTTTAGTTTCTTTCAGCCAAGTTGTCCTATATAATCTTTCATATCATAGCACGATGTCTGTGAACAAGGGATACTTGGATATCCAGTTTTTTTTTAATTTTTTTTATTAATTTTATTTATTTCCATATGTGTCTGAATGTACTGTCTGCATGCAAGTTTGTGCACCCGTGTCGTGCAATGCCGCGGAGGTCAGAAGAGGGTGTCGGATTCCCCTGGAACTGGAGTTCTCCTGGAATTGGAGTTTCAGACAGTTCTTGGCCGCCATGTGGGTGCTGGGGATCGAACCCAGGTCCTCTGTAAGAGCGGTCGGCGCTCTTAACCGCTAGGCCATCTCTCCAGCCCCTGGATATCCAGTTTTTAAAAAGGCCAACTATCATTCAGTATTTCGGTTGTTGTGGTTGTTGTGTCTTTTCAGAACAACCAGTCGTATTTCTAGCATAACAATAATAGAATAGTGTGATTAAAAAACAGTTCTATTCATCTTATTATGGGAAAAAACCCAACTGAAATTAGTACTGTACTACACCCATTTAAGTCTACTAGGAACCTATTTAAAGGTTAAACAGAGCACACAGAATGTATGCTACAAAGCCATGTTTCCAGCCCCGTTCTTAGTTTTCTCTCCAGATGACATCAGCTTGGTTTCTATTTTCAGGTCCTAGGGAGGTAGGCTCCATAGCTCTACACTGTTATGTAAGTAGAGGCTGGTTTGTTTTCTCCCACTTTCTTTCATATCTTTAATGTTATGAGGCCTATCTTTATCACTCTTAAACAATATCTTATGTTTTCCCTGGAGCTTGACTCAGCTCCAGCAAACCCCTCTAACCTGGCCTGTCTTGTCCCCAAGTGCTCAAATTCAACCCCCAGGTCACTATTGTCCCTCTTCACTGTCCATTGTACATCTACATAATACAACTTGCATTATTTCATGTTTCTATAATCATGACTATTTATGGGTTAATTGTAAGACTTGAGGGCAGCGAGTCTACACTAATCTGCTTCTGTTGCTAGTTTACTGCAGTACCACATACTAGACCTCTTCCTACTTTCTTAACAGGCACAGCCCTATCCACACACTAAACCTAATGCCCTTGGTTGGATCAAAAATGTCATCTTATCTTTTCTATTTGAAAGTTGTCTTAATAAATTTATCCCACCCTAGCACGCCTCGAAGATTGCTTCCCAGCTTTATATCAAAATGTGAACAAAAACAACAATCACATTGACTGAAAATATAACACAGTTCTTTGGCCAAGTGGTGTTCCAAATTGGATTATCATATCCATGAGACCAATGCCATGAGTTGTGGGCCTCACAAGTGATAATGTTCTTGCTTTCAAAGGCTATGCTTTGAAATTCAGCTAAAATCTCATTACCTTTCAACCTGATTTATCCTTAAATTCATATGGAAAAACAAAAGACCCCAAATAGCTAGAGCAACCCTGAGTGAAAAATGCAATACAGGGGGGATTGCTCTACCAGACTTCAAACTATATTACAAGGCCATAGTCATAAAGACAGCCTGGTACTGGCACAAAAACAGACCCATTGACCAATGGAACAAAACTGAAGATCCAAACTTGAGCTCATACAATTTCAGCCACCTCATATTTGACAAAGGGGCAAAAAACACTCAATGGAGGAAGGATAGCACCTTCAGCAAATGGTGCTGGTAAAATTGGATCACCATCTGTAGAAGAACAAAATTAAACCCGTACCTCTCACCCTGTACGAAAATAAGCTCCAAGTGGATCAAAGATCTCAATGTGAAGCCTGAAACCCTGAAGGTGATAAAAGAAGTTGGCAACAACCTACAAGACATAGGTGTAGGAAAAGACTTTCTAAATCAGACAGCAGCCACACAGGAAGTAAGGTCAACAGTTGACAAGTGGGACCTCATAAAACTCAAAAGCTTCTGTACAGCAAAAGAAACAATCAAGGAGGTGAAGAGAAAACCCACAGAGTGGGAAGAAATCTTTACCAGTGACACATCTGACAGAGCATTAACGTCAAGAATATATAAACTACTCAAAAAATAAAGAAGAAGAAGAAAAATGAACAGAGCTTTCTTGGTTTTTATGTCATTGAATTCTTTTACCTTCCCGTTTGCACATTTAGTCTACACCCCTCTTCTCCTGCTTTTCTCTTCTGAATATTTTCGGAATGCATAAAGGTTCCTCAGCTCAGAATGGTTCTTTTCACCCTCTGATTTTCTTTAGTTGTTCAGGGTTGTATTTGCTCTCCTATAAACCCCGTGATTTTCCTAGTCCCTTTTTATTACTGTACAACTGTATGGTCCATTAACCTTTTTAGAAATGATGGGACCTTTGTTTTTCTAAAAACACCTTCAGTATACCCACGTGTTCTGCTTTTGGTTTTGTATGCATTGAAAATTCCCATCTACCAAATAAGCAAGTTTTTGATAGGTTTTGCCTTTGTTTCCTTTGTTTCAGTCTTCTTTACTTTGTGCTGAGTTTCAAACCCAGAGCCTTGCACATGCTATGTAAGCACACACCACTGAGCTTTGGCCCCAGCTAATGCCCACTTACTTTGCCAGTAGTAGTTCACGGGTAAAAAATTCTACTGCTTCTATGACATAATTGAATACTACACTCTCATACTGCTTCTTTTTTATAGAGTCATGGTTTGTCTCTCTCTCTCTCTCTCTCTTTCTCTCTCTCTCTCTCTCTCTCAAAATCATTGGGGATTTTTACTGAATTTTAGATAAGATAATGTATAGTTTGCAAGTTTTCAAGTTTGTTCTCCTTAGCACTTAATTTCCAGGATGACAATTCCTTCCTGTCCAGTGGGTTCCCCTTGTTCTGTGCTGACTGGCTCCTCCCAGGCATGGACTGTTCCTCTTTGAGAGCTTTATTAGGGGTCTCTTCATCTCAATGGCTTTATTCCTGTCTCACTCTTTCTCATATTCTGAAAAGATTCTCACCATTATCTCTCAAACTTTATATTTTATTATTTTAAGTTTAGCAATCAGACTTCCAATTTTCTAAACTTCTTGTGCATGTAAAATTAAAAAAAATTGTTTCAAAAACTCAAAACTCTAAAGCAACAATAAATTCTAATTTGTGTCTTCTGGTAATTTAAAGAAACACATGCACACATTTCTACATTCCCAGCGCATGAGTATGCACTGAATGCTAGTGCATGTATGTAACTGTACCCATATCATACAGTGCCCATGGGAGGTCAGAAGAGAATGTTTGATCCCCTGGATCTGGAGTTACAGGCAGTTGTTGGCCACCATGTGGGTACTGGAAACTGGTCCTCCACAAGAGCATCCAGTGCTCTTAACCACTCAGCTATCTCTCTAGCCCCCAAATTTGCTTTTATAATTTAAAAATATTCTCTTTCATTTTTTGAATTATCCATTTCATTTAGTATCTTTTTGTTTATTTCTCTCATTCTATCAAATCAATGATTTTGCTCAAATATTTGGCAAGTCTCTAAGGAAGCCAAGAATAATGAATGCACTGACTTCAAGAAAAGTGCACTGAGAATTTGAATCTGGCTTATGATTATGATTTTGGTAATTTTAATTTAGTAAAGACTACTAAATTTATAAATTGCAGAAATATATTTATTTATAAAAATATGTAAATTGGCATGTGTTCATTTCTTTCTCAACCACATTCACTTACACAGTGTCATATAATTGCCAGAACAGTTAGGTAATTACCTACACAGACACAACTAATTGTTTAAGATTTCTGTCAAAGAACAAAATAATGTCTTTGAAAAGTTATAGCACTATGTAAAACATGTCAGTTGCATTGAGAAGTAAAAAAAATTGTCATTCAAATTGCAAATGAAGTTCTCAGCCTCAAGCATCATAAACAGTCATGTTTATGAATACTGAAATCATTGAATCAAGCAAAGTATTTTTAAAATAATATGTTAGAATGGCTATATGGCAAAATAACATTATTGTCACACTGCTAATTTCAGCAAATATGGCTGAGCATCAGTGCAATGCAACTTTGAGTAGAGATATACTTCAACATTGTCACTTTCTCAGTGTTAGTTGGAGAATAATCATACTTGGATTTATATACTAGGGCATGGGTCTATCATTACTTGGGCATGAAGTCCTCTCACAACTTCTACAATATGCACTTAATGTGCTTAAAAATATCTTGTAAATCTTCTTTTCTTCAAACTTCTTTATGGCTCATAATTGAACTGTGATCCTTACATGTGAGCTATGTCATGATTTAATAATAGCCCAAATTAATAGCCAACCTTAAGCTTCTTTATCTTGGCCTACAAGCTTCCTTGTTCCTTTGCATTAATAGGTCCCAGGCAGTTTCTGTTATTTAAAGGCTCTTAGCAAATGTGTTGGTAATAGAATACCACATAGCTATCTTTTGTTCAATAATAAAATATTGGCCACCATGAGATGGAGAAATGCTCAAAATTGTATGCCAGGGTTCATGATAAGCCTATGTCTTTTAACAGCCTGTTAGCTAGAGAGAAGTGATGGGAATCTTATGAAAACAGGTTAACTTTGGAATAATGAAAGAAAATGTGATCCAGAAAGGGAATATCTAGTTAGTTAAGGGGGAAAAGATGAGCTAGAATAACAAATTGGTTTTCTTTTAGTTCAAAAATTTATTTTCTTATGGGAAGAGACCTTTTAATACTGACATTAGTTGGAATATTATTTGAGAAGTCAACTACCCCTCCAGATCCATGTGCTCTATGTAATGATTTGACTAACCAGAGATTGAAAATATTATGGAAAAGAGGAATGTAATCTGTAGTCAGTAGCCTCTAACACATTCTTGTTCTTATCCTGGTAGAAATTGTTGGTATCATATATGAAATTTGTCATATACACTTCAGGGTGGGTATAATTCTGTTACCAATGATAACTATTGCATTTGACTATGTATTTTAGTCTTCTAGGGTGAGTACCATTAGATTTCTATAAAGAAGTCGAGGATGAATAAAGAAGCAGTAAGCTGGTAGTGTTAGACCTGGCTTCATCCTATGAGTTTATGCCACACTGTGTGGGTACACAAATTGTGTGTGTTTGTGTATATGCACATATATGTGTGTTTGTGCATGTGTAATGTGTGTATGTGTGTGCATGTATATGTGTGTGCTTGTGGATGTGTAATGCGTAGATGTGTGTGCTTGTGTGTGTGTGTGTGCTTTTAGATTTTAGAACATGTTATCATCAGACAAGCCAAAGTGAATAACGGTTATATATGTCCTGTGTGACATTCTCGTTTAGTGTCAGATGACAGATGCCCTCTGGATAAGTAGTCTACAACTGTTTCAAGCCTCTTGTCATGTCCTAAATCTCTCCCCTGTAAAAACAGTTGAGGCTTTTTCAGTGTTCAGAAGTATCTGCATAGGTGAGGTACTATTAGCATATGTTCTCTCATGGACAAAACCAGCTTCCCAGGCATGGTACAGTTCTCCACCTTAGTTTGTAGTAGGTTTTGAAAGCCCCTTTAAGCCCTGTGAACAACATCCATAGGTAGTCCTTGATATTAACTTTCTCCACTATAATTTTTATTATTCTACTCTGTATATCAAGTGTTTGCTGGTGATTTCATTTGTAGTGAAACAGATAATTCCAGAAAGTTAAAGAAGAATTTCATCCTGATATAGAAACTGAACAAATGCAGAACTAACTGTTTCATATGCAACCAGACAAGTTGGATTTTTCATGGCATTTGACAGCAGTCCACTGCTTCCTCATGCATGGTTAAACATGATTTAAAAATCTATAGTATGTGAGTGTCATACACACCAGAACCCTCACAGGTACCTCAGCAGGGAGCACATTCAGCAGATGGGCCGGAGTGCTCCAAGCTAGAAAATACTAATGTCAACATTTTATTTCAACATACCATAAGATTCAGTGAATGGTTTTGGTATCCTTTTCTGTCACTGATAGTTGGTCTTTCAAATATGTCCCCCTCAAATTCATGTGTAACACAAATCAACAATATTCCATAAATTTCAAAGATAAAAAATTAAAATTTTAATCAGGTTCATTCTATAGAAAATTATTCCCATCTTGTTTTATTGCCCTGTCTTTTTAGTGATTAAAAATTAACCACCCTCAAGCTAGGTGTGGAGGTGCAAGTCTCTGATCCAACTGCTTAGGAGGCTGATATGAGAAGCTCACTTCAAGCCAAGTGTTCAAGGCCAGCCTGGGCAACACAGAGTGAAGCAGTCTAAAGAAGAAAAGAAGTTAACTCAGTCCTATAAAACTCACTCATTAGACAAACCATTCCAAATGCAAAAAGACCTTTCCATGCATTTTCTACTTTTGTCTATGGGAGAAAAGCAATAGGTTGGATCAGAAATTGAAAAATCCCAAGTAGCTGTCTCTCCGTGGGAGCCAAGCTGCAATATACAGAGGTGTATCTCTCAGATTTTCTTTGAAATTGACTGTGTTGCTCCAAGTGTGTTTTATCAAAGCATTTTGGGGGGCAAGAGATCGGAAAATATAAACTTTATGTAGTAGTACTCCTCTTTAGATATTTCTCTTTAATATGATCTTTCTTTTTGAAGATAAAAGTACGTAAAAGAGTTCTGAGGAAGGCAGCTAAATGTCACAGACACGCTTCACTCCTCCTCCCCCAGGGCTCCATCGCCCAAAATTTAGAACTGGTTTGACGGAGGTGATGACTGCCTTGATCTCGTTGGAATGTTCCTTCCTCATTGTCAACTAATGTCTACCGGACGCAGATCATGCCAGGAGTCTCTCCAGGAGGGAAAGAGGTGTTTCTAGCAGCCACATTTTCCAAACACAAAATTGAGATACATGGCCTGACAATGACATAATATTTGAAGTTAGAGTCTATGCTCCAAGATCCAGAACATATGGCTGTTTTCTTATCAAAAGTGACCACTTAAGACACTTTCTAGATTCTTATTCAGAAAGGAGAATTCTCTCAGTCATATTCTCATTACAAAATATTACCCAAAGATCACAAAAGTGACGAGCTTTCCCATAAATGTTTCTTTGGAAGTTTGAAAACTGTCCTGTTGACTAGAAAGCTGAATGCCTAGCCATCAAGGAAGAAATGCAAACCAGACTGCTGAACATATTATGAATATATTGCTCTTCTCAAAAATGCTAGTTAGTTTTTCATACTGGGGTATTGACTAACTGTCTGTGTTTGATGTATGGTTTACCAGCCTGATGTCGACTTATGGTTAGAGCTTAACTTGTTAGTTCTGCTTTTGCAGCCAATTCAGAATAACTACAGATGCCTCAAGATATTAAAATTGACTGCTCAAATGGACTCAGTGTGGGAGTTGCATTGGTTTTAAATTGATAACAGCTGAAAGAGTGAATGATTAAAGTTTACATGAGCATAGGACACGGCTCTTTCACAGGAACTCCTATGAACAGACTCCAGTAGTGGGGGAATTTTTTTATTTCCTTTTCTATTATAGCTATTTCTAAGAATTCTTGATTTAAATTTTAAATTGCATAAAAATATTCAAAATCTTAAAGAAGAAATAATTCTTCAGAAACTGAGATAAATTGTGATGCCGTGACTTTCAAATCTGTAGGGAATGTTTAAAGCTAAGTAGCATTCCGTAAGGTGGTAATTGTGTCTATTTCCCAGGCATTTGAGTTAAATAAGCTGTATAGAAAGCATAAACTGTCATAATAGAAGGCTTGGAGTGTCATGTACATCTCTTTCTTCAACTCATAAAATCCAAAGCTCCAAAGTGCCTTATCACAGATAAGTTAAACAAAACCTCCTCTTCACTTCCTTATTCCCCTGGGAAATATTATTATTGTTTTCATTATTTAAAAACATGTTCTGAATACTTCCTTCTCAGGGAAGAAAAAAGTAACATGGGAAAGGAATAGAGAAAAAATCCCCTCCCCAAATTAGCTACACCTTACACAAAGCAAATTTTCTTAAATGATTTTTCATTGCTTTAGGGAAAAAAAAAACAGTAAATTTAAAAAAATAAAGTTTATAAAAAGAAATCACTACTTATAATATATAGCTTTTTACACTTTTCCAAGAGTTCAGGGCCTTTGCTACATAATTCTATATCTTAACTCTGTTCTATCTTCAAATATTTCTACTATCTTACTTTCAATATTTCATTAAAAATGTTACAAGCACTTCATACAGCTGACTGAGAGGCATTGTTCTATGATATAATCAATTTGTATATGTTGAAGAAATATGAAGCTGAATAATATCTACCTATTTCACTTATTCATTTTGAGATAAAATCTGAATTATTGTGCTCACTAGAATATAACCAAACATGAAACAATTATTTACTAAGTTTTGAACAAGTGATTCCAACATATTTGGCAAGAATATTAGTGAAAAGTCATATGTATACTCAGGCAAGAAAACCAAAATGTAAAGGCTCTTCCAGTTTAGAAAACAAATACATCATAAATGTTCTGGTCAACATGTGTAAGAAAGTTTGTTATGCATTTATTTCTTGAGCTTTATCCTTTTGTAACTTTCATGCTATTTACTCCTTGAATTTTGCCCAGAATTATTACCTGTATATCCAGACAAAAATCTTTAAATTTCTTGACTAGTTGCCCTTCTGAGACGCACACAACTGTCGAATCATGCTTTTGTTACGCTGGGTCACTAGTGCAGATAGCTGCCTAAGAATTTGCCGCCGGGACTGTTTTCCCATAGGGTGTAATTCCCTTGGAAACACAGAGCAAAAGAGACAAATTTCAATCTCTTTCAACTGTTGTTTAGTTCCAATTTTTAAAATGATTTTCTTATCTAACCATATTAGACAGGAGGAAAATTTTAAGGATGTCATCCAAGTTAAACACATGTGAGGGCCATTAACTTGAATATATCACTCCTAGCATGTCCTTTTGAACTTAGAACTCAAATTCATAATAAAAGAAAAGATGGAGCTGGAAGAGGCCTGGCCTTAGTTAACCTCACAATGAAGGAACCTAGCACACAACTAGAGGCTGAGGAAGAAGTTAGCAGATGGTCTGAAATAATGTCTTGAGGATATCTTTGTATCTTGAAATTTCAAACAATTTAAAAGACAGAAAAGCCATTTTTCCATCAGTTCCCTCAAATATTCATTCTAGGAACAGCAAAATACTGTGACTCCACATTCTAAAACACTCAAGCCTTGAGCTTGTTCCAATATTTTATCTTTAAAAAGCTAATTAACATAGAAGACCATTCAATATTATGTAAAGAATTTGACAGGACCTCATTTAATGATTCCTTTTATTTTTTAGAAACAAAACATGTCAAAAGAAGAAGCGAGTCTACTTTGGTTATGAATCTGTTAGTATAATTATCAGTTGAAAAAGTCAGAAACATTTTAGAAAGACAAGCAAGTTTAGACCCTTGTTAAAAATCAGACTTCCCTTTGATATTAGAGATAATAGTCCTCTATCATAAGCTTCATATATACTTGTGTATACTTAAATTTATACCTCTTTAATCAGAAAGATTTGTAGAACATTTGTAGAATGAGTTAATAATCTGGATGAATATCGTTAGTTGGAAATACTAGCTGTTAAACACAGGAGTAGAGATGACTGGATATGCAGTAAGGAAGGTGATGTTCAAATCAAGATGTCACATTGACATGGACAAAATATTCCAAATGCAATTATACAGTCTGAGAGCAAACTAGGTCCACCCACAGACCAGAATGTGACAGACATGCCTGTGCCCACAGAAGGGAATGATGAAACACAGATGAATGACGACAAAACCAGGAATCCCAGACTCAGTTAATCCAAGACATGCTAATTCACTGGAGAATAATTTGAGACATGAGATATATTCTTTGAGAAGTAAATACTTTAAGGTAAAGTCTTAGTGTAAAGCTTTTCTACATTACAGCCCAAAGATAATCTATCTGTCCCTACAATTAGCAGCTGTAGTATGAACTTTGTCAAAAGCCTAAATGGAACATTTCTCTGTGGCCACTTGCTGGTGTCCCTGATGTGATTCTCTGAGAAGCAACGGACATGGATATGACCTTCAGTTTCATGTATGTATCTAGACCTTTGACACTCATCTGAGATCTAATAAGAGGAAACTGTAGTAGTTAGTCAAGCACACATTCTAAAGTTCAGAAATAGTCTGTACTAGAAAGGATCTGAGCCTACTGCCCTCATTATAACTAGTCTTGAATCCTAGGCTCAAGGAGCAGCTAAGAGAGCATTCAACTCTTTTTGGAGAGAAAGTGGTACTTGAGTCCAAAGCTACAGTTAGATCTATAGTATTAGGCACACTTGAGATTATTACATATGTGAATGATTATTTGCCTCCTTGAGTCTTGGAACTTAGGATGAGCTGAAAAGATAATGGCGAAAGGGCAGCTAAAGTTCTTTCTGTGCTGTTCATAGGAGATTTTGTGCTTTTCATTTAAGAAAATGGTATATAACATGCTATCAGGATCACCGAATTTTAAAATAAGTTTGAAGTCTAATTTGGTCTGTGCTGGTTATATGTTTTGTAAATTTGGGCAAGGTGATGAAATCATCTGTCCTCACACATTCTAAATAATACCTCTTCGGACTGCTGACATTTTATAAAGAGCAATCGGTATGGCAAATAGTGGCTATTAATTGTATGCTTTAGTCTTAGCTCCATTCTTACCAGTGAACAACCACCTTTTTCCTAACTATAGAGAACATATTCTGAAGTTTTTGAAACATATCAATCATGGTATGAACTTGGGTCACATTAGTAAAATCAGTGAATTGAATATTTCCTATGCTTCACTTATTACTTAATTATGAAGAGATGTGCTTGCATTTCTTTATGATTTAATTTTGATTATTATTCATTTTGCCTAGTGACATACATACATTGAAATACTTCATTAGAAGTGCTTATAAAGCTACACAAAGCTGAGTCTCCAAATGTGAGTGAGGAAGATAAATGTACAAGACTATGGTGCAATACATCAAATGCCAGATGCTTTAAGGAGTGTTCAGGTCACAAATTTGGGGAAATTACATGGAGAAAGTGTGGGAAAGATGAATGTTTCCTTTATTCTGTGATCTTTAGGCTGAGTCTCTGAGTGAAAGCATTTGGACTGTGGAGAAAGAAATGGGCAAAGCATTTGAGCTGCATAATTCCAGGAAGCCTGGAGAATATAGTCGCTGGCTGGATGAAGCACAGAGGGTTTGATCCTAAGAAGGGTCTGTTCCAGGTGCTTTGTGCCACTCTGGACTAAGGAATTTGTAGAAAAAGTTTTCTATAGGTACTTCTGCTACTTGATGAATATTGTTATTATTTCATTCATTTGTCAAACATGAAGACCTATCATGTGCCAAACAAGAAAATGGTTACTGGGGCCACAAAGATGAGTAAAACTAGATACTTTAGCACTGCTTAGAAAGAAATAGTCTACCTCAACAAAGTTGTATCTGTAGCCAACACAACTGGTTCCATGAGAAAACTGATAAACACACAAGAGGGCTGTGTTGTGCAATTGTTTGTACAGTTAAGTAAAGGTAGGTGCTTGCTACCTACCTTTACTTAATTCTTACAAAATCTTAAAGACAAAATCCGGGACCTCTGGTGTGAATGACTTCTTCCTGCATAATCGAAATTCCCCAGCTATTTATGGGAGTGCATGCTCTACAATAACTCTCTTCTGCTCCATCCTGGTCTCCTGAAGGCATCTCACAACCACTGTTGCAACCAGCAGCTTCCCTGTCTTCAACAACTTGTAGTAGTTTACCCCCAACCCCCACCCCCAGGTGTCCACAGTGCTCCATCATTTCCCCTGTGTTCCAAGAGCTACTCTGTGGAGAATACAGGAAGATTGCTTTTTGCTGGTCCCCACCTGCACTGAAGGTATTTTCAAATGCCTAAAACAATAGTCCGAGACATTGCATTTGACAAGGTGAAAAACTTACTCCATTCTGTTCTCTCTAAGGCTCTTTCTTACACTAAAGTCATTCCTAGTCCCGGACATGGCTAGAGTGCATGTATTATTTGCCTTCTCTCTGAGATCTCATTGACCTCCCTAAGTTCAGAATGCCTTCTGGCTGGCAGTACTTCACCTGATATCAACTCTTACCGGGAAAGCATGCAGGGGAAAGGGAATCATTCTGCCAGTCCAGTAGACTTCCAGCTGAGGCATCTCTTCAGTCTTTATGCCCCTTTCATATCACCACAAAAGGTCCCATTCCCTTAAGAACTGTGCCCAGAAAATGTGCAGTATACAAGCAGCATCTCACCACTGGGTGCCTGTTCACTCAGTTCTGTGGTAAGTTTTGGATAGAATAAGGTGTTTATCAAAATGTCTTTTTATTATCCCTTGCCTCACTAGGAACTAAAAATGAGATACACACTATTTGACTAGAAGCCCCAAAAGACAAAATGCTTTCAGAACTGTGTACTACATGGCCCTCTAATCTGGGCTCATAATCCCTTCTTTCCGATTACATTCCTGGAAATGTTTTTCAGTTTCTTTACACAGAATGACTAGGGAACCACGTTGCTCAAAACAACCCACAGAGCATGAGCATTCCTAAGCAGAGCTTACACACACCTCTAGCAAACTACTTGGAACTCCATAAGACCACGTGACTCCCTGCCTCTTAATATGGTTTATTATAAAATCCTTTACCTGCCTCAAAGCATTTTTCATCAAAGCCACTTCTAAGCTAAAGCTGAGGACTAGAGATTGCCTTTCACAGAATCCTGAAACAGGTTTTAACCCGGGGCGGAGAGAGAAAGCGCTTTCAACCTAAAGTGCTTTTCTCTCAGGGTTGTCAGCATCTACCTAGTACTGAGCGCTAGTGGCTTGGAGAACACCCTTAAGACCCAAATGAAAGAGACTCCATTATAGATATTCAAACCTGTTATATTAATATATTACAAGTAATATTTGAAATCATTAAGCAGTTTTACTCCTACTGAATTTGAGTCTTTTCTTATTGAACCCCACATTCATGCAAATAAATTGAAGACTTACCACTTGGGATTTCAACAGATCTATGCTATTAGGGGAAATACAGTCTTCTTTCTGTATTTTAAATCTGGATTGGCCTGTATTTTGCTTAAATCTGGAGCGAGTTAAAATTTCTTCACTTTTTCCGGCCAAAAACAATCTTTCAATTCTTAACAATCACTGAATGATGTTTTCAGCTGTAGTCTCTATTAGTTGGCCTTAAAAATAAATCAGTTAGAATTATTTCATTCAAGTACCTGGATAAATTTTATATATCAGATTCTCTTCTCAGACTTGTCAGTCAAACAAAAATAAAACTGCTGATTTCACATTAGTGTCAACCCCTCAATAAAATGGCTCCACTTTAGTTAAAGAACGTCATACTTTGTGAGAGTTTTTGCATTAAATTATAAGATGGGGTGAGTGAATTCTGTAAACAATTTCCTACTGAAAGGATATAAAGAGTCGCTACACAAATATCAGAGAAGCTAGAAAAATTTGACCTACTAGAATTTTATAAACAACTCTCTTTCCTCTGCTGACCTTGTCCCTGATTCTAATGAGGTGAAGACAGGCAAATGAAAAACACAAAATACTGTCAACTCCCCTTGAAAATAAACATTCTGTTAAACAAAATCTGGCCATGCAAAAGGCAAGGGCAGAGCTAAGATATATTTCTCTCAAAGTCAGATGATCACACCACAATCTTTAGATTGAAATCATTTTTTTCTAAGTTGTTTTCTCTTACTCAGCTTGATCTATCTTTCATTGATGTAGGTGGCTGGAGGCACCTAATGCAGAATGTGTAATAAATGCATACATATAAATGCAAGAGGAGGAAGTTACATTGATCGTGTCCTACTATATAAAAGTTCTACTTTGACAGCTCTTTTTTCACTTAGTAAACTTCTATTCACCTGAAAGTTCCCAACACCATAAAGCTGTAAAGCTATCTTAGTCTTCTTTCTAGTTGATGATCATTTCTCTTTTTCCCTAAACTGTCATTTCACATCTTAATATCCTGTTTTTGGACTCTGAGTTGTAGCTGAGACTTCAGTAACCTTTTTTATTAAGCTCTTCACTTCCTAGGGAGTTACTACCTAGACAGAGATAAGGAAAGAAAACACAAGGAACACTTCAGGGGTTTAAAGACAATGATTTGTTTACAGTGTTGAAACCCAGGTCAGGAGATACTCCTTTGGATGGTCCTGCTCTTCCCAACCCCATTCTTTGGACTTCTTTACTCTATTCTTTTTCATTCTCCAACTATTGGATACTATTCCAAATTTCTGGGGCTGAAATAATCCAGTCCTGTGGCTTCCAATTCCATCTATAGGTTGATGCTCTCCAAACTTAAAACGTCAGCCTCACACTCCAGACTTGCATATTCAAAGATCTATTTGACATCTCCTTGGGTGCCTGGTAGACATCTCAATTTATCCAGAGCAACCCTTGATTCCCTGGCTCCCACGTGTTCTCTATTTCAGGAAATACCAGAGCCATGTGCCAGCTGGAGTTACCCTCCACTCTAACTTTGTCTCTTTCACTTCCATCAGCAAATCCTGTCTAAAAATATATTCTAAATTAAACCACTTTTAGTCACTTCCGTTATTATCATCTTTATCCAAGCACCATCCTCTCCCTGGGGATATTTTACCAGCCCCTGCCTGCCCTCTCTACTTCTCCTTAAATTTAGCCTCCACACGGCAACTGGGACAATCATTCAGAAATGTATATCATACAGCGTCACTCCCCTGCTCAACAACCTCTAATACTTTAGTACAAGATCACCTGTAGAGTTATGTTTAGGGTCCTCCTCTGGCCTGTGTGTTCCTACCTGCTCTGGCCTCTTGGCTGCCGCTCCCATTCCATCTGTACCTGCACTGGTTCTTGTTCACCTAACTCTGGTCCCCCAGCCCTTCTTGTGCTCTAAGCCTATAGCCTTCTCCAGAAGCTTTGTGTGTTTGTCCACATGGCTCAGTCCTTTCCTTCTTTTGTCTCTCAAATGCCATTGCTTCAGAGAGGTCTCCCCTAATTCCACCCCTGACTAGCTCTCTGCTGTTTTTCCATAGTATTTATGGCATGCGACTTCATATTATGTAATAATGTGCCCAAGTGTTTGTGTTCTCTATTTGCCTATATAAACTATGCACTAACAGAGTCTTTTCACTACCCCAACTCCAAGGACATTGAAAATAATCTTGGGTGGAGACATTGAATGAGTGAAGACAAAAGTATATGAAAGATTCACATGATCAAACCATTCTCTCCTCCATTATGATTTGAGGGGAAGGGGAACTTTGGGTATCCAGAAGGAAAAATTATAAGGCAAAGTTGCTGCCTAAATAAGGCAGAGAAGAAATCCTTGCTCATTGTCTCCTTTGGGTTGATGGGCTCTTTCTTCATTTGAGATGCAAATTTCCTCCTGACTGCTGGACACACCAAAGGGTTCATTTCACTAATCAGAGCGAAATAGAGTTGAGATTTTTATTTTGACACAAGTTTAGAAGTTGAACAGGGACCTCATAGAAGGGCATCCACAGTGAAACTGAAAAGTTGTCACTGTTAGGAATCTTCAAGGGAAAAAGAACAGCACAGAAAGTTAGGGAAGAACTCCGCAGTTTTGTCATCTCCCCTTCCTGTAAAGGAGCTTCTGCTGCAGACAGCTGTCCATCTTTCAAGCAGAAGCTGCAGGCACTCGGCCTGCACCTGACTGGTGAATTCTGAATTGTCTAGGCAAATCTCAAGGCTCTTCACTTAGTTAGCACTATTATCCACCACAAACTAAGGAGTTGTTAGGTTTGATGAGATTTTGAAAAGTGAACAAAACCCAGGCATGATGGTACATGCCTGAGTCCTAGAATTCAGGAGGCACAAGCAGAGAGGTAGAGGCAGAAAGATCTTTGAGATTGAGGCCAGCCTGTTTTTGTTTTGTTTTGTTTTTGTTTTGTTTTGTTTTTTTGGTCTTGAGACAGGGTTTCCCAGTAGCTCTGGCTGTCCGGGAATCACTCTGTAGACCAGGCTGGCCTCAAACTCACAGAGATCCGTGTGCCTCTGGCTCCCAAGTGCTAGGATTAAAGGCGTGCGCCACCACGCCCGGCATTTATTTATTTCTGTATGTGTATGAATGTACTGTCTGCATGCAAGTTTGTGCACCCGTGTCGTGCAATGCTGCGGAGGTCAGAAGAGGGTGTCGGATTCCCCTGGACCTGGAGTTCTCCTGGAATTGGAGTTTCAGACGGTTCTCGGCCGCCATGTAGGTGCTGGGGATCGAATCGGGTCCTCTGTAAGAGCAGTCGGCGCTCTTAACCGCTAGGCCATCTCTCCAGCCCCAGCCTGGTTTTTATAGAGAGTTCTAGGCCAGCTGGGGCTACAGGAAGACCCTACAAAACAAAAAAGAATAAACGAATGGGTACAAAACAGCTTCTATTTAATTAGATTCTAAACTGCTTAAAAGTTGAAAATATTAAACTTCATCCTATACTTGATTCTTATGAGAAAAAGTCACAGGGCAATTAAAGGCTTACTTCCTCTACATATTGGAAGTTCAACGAAGATTCAGCCCTGTATTTTATTATGTATATGCTGAAAAGCAGTAGCTAGCGCTTTTAATTAAAGCCCAAAAAGCAGCGCTTTCTGAAACCCCTCTGATACATAGTATGGCCATCTTTAGCACGAGACAGAAGTTTCTGTGTTTTCTTACAAAAACACAAGCTATCAAATAAACTGTAGTGCTCACTCAAATGACCCATTCCTCTATATATTCCCAGTGACGTTTTAAGGCAGTTCTAAATCTATAACAGTTTATGCTGTATTTTAATAGGAGAAGATGAAGCAGTGCTGAGATTGGAGCTGAAACAAAGCAGAGATGAGAGACCCCAAGTTCTGTCTTTTATAGTTTAAAATTAATAGATAAATTAATTTAAATTTTTGAAAGTGCTCATGGTGAGAATATTATTTCCACTTTCCAATATCCCCTTCCTCTCCCTTATAGCAACATATTGAAAAATAACCTGCCAGTAAATAGTATTTTGGTAGAAGAAAAATGTGACTTCAAAGTGAATGTGACCTTCGATGAAAATGAGGATGGTCCAGTTTTCCTCTCTCAGCTCATGTTGTATCACATGATCCTCATGCGCCATCCTTTACTGGAACTGTTGCAAATGATGATAGAAATCATTAGCAAGAGCTGGTACTGGGTGGGGCCGGCAGCTATCTATGATGTAGAATTCTGTGTTTCTACTGTCTTTATGTTCATGGATCTCCTGAGCATTCTGAGCTCTAAGAATCTCCAAGACTGGTCCCAGCTTTTTGTCTGTTCATTGCTTTCCTTCCCACCTCCATGCCTCGATGTCATTCAAATAAACTTCTTTTTGCTCATGATAGACACAACAGGGCTGTGTGTTTTCCTGCCAATGACAGCAAACACCTAGACTGGGACACCTCATTACCAGTTCATGCCCTGCTCTGCTTCTGAGTTGAGCAGTCTGGTCTGATGTTCCTGCCCTCTACCTCCCTCCACATTCCTCGCCTGTGTCCCTCCTTGCAGTGGCAGCCCACCCTCCTGGTAGCAGAACATCATTTTGAAAAGTATGTGGAGACTGTCTTCTCTGTAAATGATGATAACACCATCACATTATTTGAACGTTTAACTGCCTGTATTGAGTAGTTCTCCTCATAGTTTTGATTCATTTGGAATCTAGCTGACAAAGATCCCATTACTTGGTGTTTTTTCCATAATTTGTCAAAAACTATACAGCAGTGAGGGAGGAGAATGGAACTAATTTGTACTCTAGGAGACTTAACCTGGTTGTGCTGATGAACTAACTGAATAGCTCGAAAGCTTGAGAGCCTCAAGAGTAAAATCCACCATTCTCTAGCTAAACTCTAATTCATTATGTAAACATGATTTATAAGTGCAGTCATGTGGAAGGTCTATTTATTTTACCAAAAAAAAATGTTTTCAATGAAAAATCATAGAAAATGGATTTTTTCCAAACAATGTGTTGCCTGTCACCCTTGGTATAAATGCTGCCTTGGTAGGACAGAGATATAATGATCACACTTGCCAAGGCCAGAGACGTTTGCAGAGGATTCCAAAAATATTGGCACCTCAGGCAAGAGGTATTTTATAAATATGAAAAGTTGTTATGAGAGGAAGAAAAGATTAGCAGTGAGCCCACAGATGGGAATGAAAGTGGGGAATTAGAAGCCGGGGCTTCTGGGTAGGCTCCTTTTTTGGAATATACCCATAAGGAGGAGGAAAGCAGAAATAATCCTTAATGGTGTGCCAGGCAACAAGAATGAAGGATAGAGGCGAAGCAAGTCATGCAAGCTTGCCAGGAGAACAGAAGCCTTTCCCCTCCTTCTCCTGGTCTATACTATTTTAAGACAGAAGGTCTGAGGTTCAAACACTATAATGTGAAGGTCCTCCTTGGCATGTCAAACTCTGGACAGTATCAGACCTAGAGGAAGGAGGCAAGTCTAAATCCACCCTGAAATTCAAGGGTGACATTTTAGCTTACCCTCTGTGACTTTTTATAGCATTTCTCACTTTGCAAAGTTGTTTCCTCAGCCCTCTAATGCGTAATTCATCATTTATGTTGAGGCTAACATCCTGCTAGAGATTTTTTCCGGTTGCAACTGAGAAACTTGTACAGCCTACACCTAAAGTTTATGATTACTTAATTGAAAAATCCAAGGGATATCAATAGCTTTAGATTTGACTGGATCTAGAAGCAGAAATAGCTGTATAATTCTTATCTGACTTTCAGCTTTGCTCTTTATTTTTGCCTCCATTCTCCTGTGTGTCATTGCAGTAGAAGGTATTTGTATAGACTAAGAATTTAATATTTCCTGTTGAAAGGGCTACACTTCTCAGCAGCACCAGAAACTGACTCCAGAGTTACTTGACAGGAGGTACTTGAGCCACGTGATCATGCCTAAGCCAATTTCTGTGGCCCAAGAGATGAAGTATTGCTCACCCTTGGACCTGGAGGTGACAGAGTCATCATTACCTGAAACAAATGATGACAAAATGATAGCTATTTAGTCCAGAGAAAAACAAGGGTGCTCTCTTACACAGAGACAGAACAGATTCAAGGCAAACAGAACTAAGTGCTATCTACTGTGGGCTTCCTAAACAGGACCCTCTGGAAGGTGGATCCCATTGAGCTATTTAGTTAATGCTGGTCCTTTCTATTGTAATTGTTATTTATATTCAACACTCCGTGCTGTAGTTACAGTTATGGTAGTAATATACAGAACCCTTGAAAGGAGTTCTATTGCAAAGGTTAGGAGGGAGCCTGGTGGTAATTATGGCATGGCGCCAGTTCCATGGAAAGGATGCAGTCACTGGGGTTGTCTGTGGCAAAGGGCTTAGGTATATCTGTTCCATTTGTCAACTTCTGCCACTGGGTTCCTGTGTAAATTCATTCATTACATATAACCATCTAGGAAGTAGCTATGCAGTCCTCAGGGCCTAAATCTAAGCAGCCTTGTAGTTCACTCTCTAGAGATGAAATTCTGAATTTTAAATTTCTTGAAGGAAGGCTGAGGTTGAGCCGTAGACATCTTTAGATTTCTGCCCTTCAGAGCCACATCGTCTTGAGCAAGGACCACAAGTCTTAAGGGAGGATCTAAGTGAAATGAGACCTTTCAGTCTTCCTAATAGTAAGACATTTCTATCTAGTGAAATTTAGCATAATTGGGTTCTTTACTCCACAGGGCATTATTGGCAATTGTGGAGGGTGAGATTTTCTTAAGAGCACCTGTACTCCCTGGACCTCCCAGTGAGTGGCCGTAGCGTACCCCCCACACCCACATGACTGCCCAGTAGAGCCAGAAGTGCACCTCCAGACTCAACAATCAAAAATGCCTTGCAATTGATTTCTCTTCTATCCACACCCAGGCCAAACTCCAAGTCTTATGTTGCCTATGTCTGATTCATCTCTCCCTCACCTTCCTTTCCAAACTTGTCATTATGCTCCTAAAGCCACTTTCTGTACTATCACCCATATCCTGGGGATTATCAAAACCAAGGATTGCTTCTTGTGTTTGTCTGAGTCACCATCCTGGCGAATCTGAATCCCCTAACTTCACTTCCGGGTTCACTGCCTCTCTCCAACCTCTTATCTTTCTGAACTGAAGAAGTACAGAAGTTGTCATCGTGCTGCCCACATCCTCCTCCCAAACCCACTGAGTCACATTTCTCTCCACCTTGGCCTCATTTTCTCAGTTTGCTTCCTCATCATGTACAACCCAGAAGCTAAGGCTTGGTGACCATGAACAGCCAGCGTTTCAGTCAACCATGACTCAGTTTCTCTTCTGTAAAATTAGTATAGCAATATTATCTACAATCAACGCAATGAGGAGGGTCAGAGGATTAAACATATTAGGACATACATATGGTCCCCTATTTTAGTAGCTTGCCTTACATTTTCAATTTTACAATAGTTAAAAGCAATTTGTGGTCAGTGGAAACTGTGCTCAGAACCTGAGTTTTGATTTGTTCCCCGGGCTATGTGGTATAATGCTCTCTCACAGTCCTGGCAACACCGGTGAGGCCCAGCTCCTAGCCAGCCACACAAGCATAAGAATGAACAAACGGTAGTTCATGAAGAGCTGTGCTGCTGAATTGATACTGTAGAGGCCAGGTGTATGAGCACTCTTTTTAACACAGTGTGCTTTTCAAATTAGAATGAACTTATCAGACTGTAAGCCCATCCTAAGATGGGGTTATATCAACTATGCCTGGCTTAGTGTCAATACACAGTAAATATTCATTGTTATTGTTCACTACACAACACAAATCACATTGTTGTAACTATTATGAGCCTTACATAGGAACTGTATATTTATCTGTAGGCATGTTCAGGTTGTGGGGTAGTCTTCTTTGTCTTTGACATTAAGAGATAGTTAGCAAATGAATGAAATTTTGCATTCTCTACATTGTCCACTTTGTGTTAGATGCTCACTAAAAATTCACTGAATTGAGTTGGCACGATTAAAAACACAGAATAAGAAGTGTCATAATATTTGGTAAGGCGTAATGCTGTACATTTAAGGTGTAAGCAATTTCCTCTGGGACCCCTCCACACAACTGAACAGAGCATATACCTCCATATTCTTGACAAATTTAGCAATTTTAATTTCATTTCCTCTCCAGTCTCAGTTTTCATGCCCTGTCATTAATTTTTGTTTCTGTCAGAACAACTTACATCATATTTCATCATAAACCAGTCAGTATCAGTTAGATATATCTGCATAATAAACAGAACTTTGTGACATATAGGAAGCCCTATTTCTTCCCTTTTTTTTTTTTTTTTTTTTTTTTTGGTATTTTTGAGACAGGGTCTCCCTTTTAGCCACAGCTGGCCTGGAGCTCACTCTGTAGACCAGGCTGGCCTTGAACACACAGAGATCCTCCTACCTCTCTATGGTGAGTATGTGACAAGGGCTGGGTTAACCCAGGGCAGGTTTTGCTGTGTACCTCTGCTTTAAGATGCAGTCTGGTTGGACATGTTGGCCTTAGTTCTGGCTATGTGTGCTTATCCTGGAGTCCAGGCTGATGGGACAGGACAGTAGCTAGACAGGGAGGATTGTCTTGGGACAAAACAAAGAAGCAAGCAGAGAAGTGGAAATCTGCCATGCTGTCTAAAGTTTTAGTCTAGCTGAACTGGCACATTTCCATTCACTCTACATCATGCCTAGGTAATCCCAGTTCAAGCCCAGTATCAAAGGATATGGGGAAGTAAATGTGGCCCACTCTGAAGAATGGAACTCTATAGTCACATGGCAAAAAATATACATACACCATCTAACTCAGAAGAGAGAATTATTAACATTACTACATCTACACCTTTATTCTGGCTTGGCATTCACAGCATCTTTCCTAGTCATTGCTTTGCCTGCTCAGCTAATCTTAATGGTGTCTAATCATCTTCACTTTCTATGCCTTCCATGTTCTTTACAAAATGCTACTAAGTATATTTCTTCAAGCAGAGCTATGGTAATAATACACACTTTACTCAGACAGCACAGCAACCTACTAATGTCACATCATATTGGCTAGGATGTCTCAGGCTACAAGTAATATAATTGATTTAAAATAATGGCTCATATATATGAAATCTAGAGAAAGCATTTTAGGATTTTTAAGTTTTTTGTGTGTTTTGGATTTCTTCCGTGTTTTCATTGCTTTCTTTTAAAAGCAAGTTGGCCTTTGTTCTCAACTTGCCTCTTGATAACCAGATTGCTACAGTAGGACCAGGTACAATGGCAAGATGATGGTCAAAGTGGGCAAAATAAAAAGAAAATGTCCCTTTGTCTACCTTCCTTGTTTAAGTGAAAAAAGAATACTCTCCTATAGCAACCCAAGTCATTGTCTTTGTATTTCCCTGTCCTGATTACCCAACCACCCAGAGCTTCAGGGAGGTAAAAGGCAATAGAGGTTATTTTTGTCTTCTGTCTTATGGATTCTATTATATTTTCACTTATTATTTATTTGTTTATTGTGTGTCTGCATGAGTGTGTTTATACAGGTGCCTGCATACCCCTGTGGACATGTGTCCATCACAGAGGACTCCTTGCAGGAACTCTTCTCTTCCTCTACCATGTGGATCCTAAGGATGGAACTTGGGTTATCTGGCAACAAGCCCCTGAACCTGATGACCCATTTAGCTGGCCTGAGTGAATTCTCACAAGAAATAAGCTTGTAGAGGGAGGACTTATTTACAGGATATCAATAGTGTCTGTCAAATAACTTCCCCTAGTTGACAAAATACAAGACACCTCGTAATACAATCTTCATCTCCTTTTCAAGATGAATTCATCAAAACCTCAATAAGTGACAGTGCCTCCTGAGGGCAGCAGACTGGTCTTACCATCACTCTTACCACCACTGATGTCTATTCTCCTCCGTCTCTCCAAATGCCTCTTTCCTTTATCACCATTCTATACAAGGCCTACTTGCCCCAGGCCTGGCTCTTCCCTGGGGAGTCTTCCAAGGTGCTCAAGGCTGGACTATCATGCCCCCCTCCATGCTCCCACAATGCCTTTGTGCTTTACCAGGCATAGATATTTCAAGCTGGAATATTCTTCCCATTTCCTAACCTGTTGTTCTTACTAGACAAGATGATTTCAGAGGATGAGGAGGGAGTTGGGTGGTCATCTGTATTAGTCAGCGTTCTCTAAAGAAACAGAAGCAGCAGGACGAATATATAGCTATATACAATTTCTTGATTTGCTCACGTGACAGAGCTCAAGTAGTCCAACAGTAGCTGCGCCTCACTGGTGAGGTTGAGAATCCAGGGAACTGCTCAGTCCGCAAGGCTGGATGTCTCAGTAGTCCCAATTTGGTGCTGAAGGCCTGATGGATTCCAGGAGATCTGCCAGTCTCAGTACACGCTGGGATCCGAAGGGTTGATCACAGCAGCAAGACAAACTCGCCAGTGTGAGGAGGCAAGCCACAGGACAAAAGGGACCAGCTCCCTCTGCCATGGCTTTTTATACTGCCTGCCAGCAGAAGGTAACACCCATGTTTGGGGTGGGCCATCTGGGTTGAGGTAGTCCAATCTGAAGATCCTTTCTCTCATATTTGTTCTTTAGTCCAGTCAAGTTGACACCCAGGATTAACCGTCACAAGTCCACCCCTTGTCAACTTGACACCCAATAAATAGCCTCTCCTTATGTTATGCTTAAATGTCCATTTCGAACAATGACAAGGTCATAATTCCACCTAACATGTTATAAGTGTCTCATGTGCAATAGCAAAGCATTATATCTTAGAGTAGGTGGTAATGTCCTTGAGAAACACTTAGTCCTTCAGTATCTAATAACCTAAATATGACAATACTTAAAACTTATCTCAGTTGCACATTCAAAAGGAAACAACACAAGTATCTGCTTAATATATGTGTATATATATGAACAAGCACATTCTTAACCAAATAGGACAAAAGTTAATATCTATTATAATCCATGTTTCTGCAACTGGTCCCATGGCCTCAGCTGATATTTATGATGACCTTCTTCTACTACCCATTCTGCATTTCCTCCACCATCAGCAAGTACCTCTGCAGGTCTTGGCTCTTTCCCTGGAGGAGTGACCCATACCTTCATCCCTGAAGGGTCTGGGCCATTTATTGTCCTGTCTGGTTTGGGTTGTTGGAGTTTCCCATTGACCTTAATCATAGGACATGGTAGCACCAGAAGGCGCCCTACAGCATCTCCTGCCTTCCAGACATAATCTTCCTTGCCCCCATTGTGGAGAAAAAGTCCAATTTCCCCCTGGTAGTCTGGATCAATCACTCCTCCTACTACTGTTATTCCTTCCTTAGCCTGTTGGCTTAAAGGCAGTAGAAGCCCAAAGTGGCCAGGGGGAAGTCTTAGCTTCCAGTTCAATGGAACGTTTGCTGTATCTCCTGGCAAAAGCACTCCCCCCATTGGAGCCAAAACATCTAGACCAGCAGAACGCAAGGTCGTGGGTACAGGAAGCAAAAATTTTCCTACTGGGTCACTAGGGGTGATAGTGAGTGGAATCATTCCCACTTCCACCCCTTGGTTCCTGGACCCATGAATTCTGGCTATAGGAGAAACAGTACCATATAGTGGACGCTGATTCAAAGCATATACTGCTTGCTGGAGAACCTTGCCCCAGCCCTCCAGGGTATTGCTACCTAATTGGCGCTGTAACTGTGTCTTCAAGAGGCCATTCCATCGTTCTATCAAGCCAGCTGCTTCTGGGTGGTGGGGAACATGGTAAGACCAGTGGATACCATGACCATGGGCCCACAGTCGCACTTCTTTGGCTGTGAAGTGAGTTCCTTGGTCAGAAGCAATGCTGTGAGGAATACCATGACGGTGGATAAGGCATTCCGTAAGTCCCTGGATGGTAGTTTTGGCAGAAGCATTACGTGCAGGAAAGGCAAATCCATAACCAGAATAAGTATCTATTCCTGTAAGAACAAAACGCTGTCCCCTCCATGATGGAAGTGGTCCAATGTAGTCAACCTGCCACCAGGTTGCTGGCTGGTCACCCCGGGGAATAGCACCATATCGGGGGCTCAATGTTGGTCTCTGCTGTTGGCAAATCTGGCACTCGGCAGCAGCTGTAGCCAGATCAGCCTTAGTGAGTGGGAGTCCATGCTGTTGAGCCCATGCATAACCTCCATCTCTGCCACCATGACCACTTTGTTCATGGGCCCATTGAGCAACAACAGGGATAGCTGGAGAAAGAGGCTGACAATCCACAGAACGAGTCATCCGATCTACTTGATTATTAAAATCATCCTCTGCTGAGATCACCTTTTGATGAGCATTTACATGAGACACAAGTATCTTCACATCCTTTGACCATTCAGAGAGCTCTATCCACATACTTCTTCCCCAAATGTCTTTCTCACCAATTTTCCAGTCATGCTCCTTCCAAGTCCCTGACCATCCAGCCAAACCATTGGCTACAGCCCATGAATCAGTATATAATCGAACCTCTGGCCATTTCTCCTTCCAGGCAAAATGCACAACCATGTGCACTGCCCGAAGTTCTGCCCACTGTGAAGACTTTCCTTCACCAGTGTCCTTTAGGGTTGTTTCAGAAATTGGCTGTAATGCTGCAGCTGTCCACCTCTGGGTGGTGCCTGCATAGCGTGCAGAACCATCAGTAAACCAGGCCCTAGTCTTCTCTTCCTCAGTCAACTGATCATAGGGCAAACCCCATGAAGCCATAGGTGCATGCTTAAGCCCAGGAGACATTGTAACAGGAGTGGGAACCATAGGCATTTGGGCAACTTCTTCATGTAGCTTGCTTGTGCCCTCAGGGCCTGCCCGGGCCCTGTCCCGTATGTACCACTTCCATTTGACAATGGACTGTTGCTGTGCATGTCCTACTTTATGGTCTGGTGGGTCAGATAACACCCAGCTCATGATGGGCAGCTCAGGTCGCATGGTGACTTGGTGGCCCATTGTCAAAGGTTCAGTTTCCACTAAGGCCCAATAGTAGGCTAAGAGCTGTCTCTCAGAAGGGGAATAGTTGTTTGCAGATGAAGGTAGAGCCTTATTCCAAAATCCCAAGGGCCTCCACTGTGATTCCTCTATGGGAGCCTGCCACAGACTCCAGACGGCATCTCTATCTGCCACTGATACTTCAAGAACCATTGGGTCTGCTGGATCATATGGCCTTAGGTGCAGAACAGCCTGCACTGCAGCCTGGACCTGTTGAAGAGCCTTTTCCTGTTCCAAGCCCCACTCAAAGTTTGCTGCCTTCCAAGTCTCCTGGTATATGGGTCGTAGTAACACACCCAGATGAGGAATGTGCTGCCTCCAGAATCCAAAAAGGCCCACCAAATATTGTGCTTCTTTCTTGATAGAGGGAGGGGCCAGGTGCAACAACTTATTCTTTACCTTAGAAGGAATGTCTCTGCATGCTCCATACCACTGAACTCCTAGAAACTTCACCAAGGTAGATGGCCCTTGAATTTTAGTTGGATTTATTTCCCATCCTCTCATGTGCATATGCTTTACCAACAAGTCTAGACTAGCTGCTACCTCCTGTTTTTGGTTCACTATTTTCCCTGGTAGAGGCAACACCAATGGTTTCCATTTGGCTTTTCCAACCTCACTCCACAGGTCAGGGAACCAATGTGGGGATTCTGCCAATTTCTATTTATATCTACCCGGCCACCCCTTCATTCAAGGGGTTCTGGGTCTGTGAACTGTCTCAAGTCTGGAAACTGGTTAATCGGACGGGATTCGCTACTGCTGAAATCCAATGTTGACTTTCTGTCATTTGTTTTAGAGCTTTTCTGCTTATACAGCTCAAATAAAAACTTAGTAGGCTTCTTATGTATTTGGTTCCTGGGAATGCCATGATTAATTAGCCAGTTGCAAGGATCATTTCAGGTCATGCCATTATAGGCATTGTTTTGCCTTTGCCACCCATTATGATAACTATGATAACTACGCTCATCTGGCCTTTGGCGAGTCAGTGCTGCCACCTGACGCCTACCCTGAGGTCCTGTTAAACCTATTACGTGTACATTTAATTTATGCAAGTGAGCAACAACTTCTGAGGGCAGCAGACCGGTCTTACCATCACTCTTACCACCACTGATGTCTATTCTCCTCCTCTCTCCAAATGCCCTCTTCCCTTTATCACCATTCAATACAAGGCCTACTTACCCCAGGCCTGGCTCTTCCCTGGGGAGTCTTCCAAGGTGCTCAAGGCTGGACTATCATGCCCCCCTCCATGCTCCCACAATGCCTTTGTGCTTTACCAGGCATAGATATTTCAAGCTGGAATATTCTTCCCATTTCCTAACCTGCTGTTCTTACTAGACAAGATGCTTTCAGAGGATGAGGAGGGAGTTGGATGGTCATCTTACCATGTTCCCAGACTTTTTGATTACCGCATCATAGAATAGGCACTCAGGATTATCTTTCACAGAAAAAATAGTAAATTAAAAAGGAAATACCACTGGGCATGGTGGCACATGCCTTTAATCCCAGAACTCAGGAAGCAGAGGCAGGTGAATCTCTGTGAGTTCAAAGCTAGCCTAGTCCACAGAACGAGGTCCAGCCCAGCTGGGGAAACCCTCTCAAAAATACCAAAAAAAGGGGAAATATCCTAAAGTCCTTCTCTCTCTCTCTTAACCACTTATGAAAAAGTAAAACAGAAACAAGCTTTATCCACAATTGAACCCTCACTTCACGACAACATCAGTTTTCCTTGAATGACACCCATTTAACAAAGCATTCCCCTACACACACTGACATGCATCATATCTGTACTAAAAGGCACAAAAAGACATTACACCTTCCCCAAAGCACATCTTAACATTTGGTGCCTTTTATGATGCCTGCTACAATAAAGAAAAGTCTTGGTTTCATTTTTACAACTTAAAATGCCTACTTCATCAATGTGAAGATAGAAAAATCAATAAACATTTATGAAACTTACTTAAATTATAAAGTCCACCAATAAGTTTATACTTTATAGAAATACTTCCTGATTCTAACAAAATATTTGACCTGAAATTCTAGATATTTTTTCTTAGATAGTATTTATATCACTCTATTATAGGGATGTTCACTATTTGGGAAAAGAATCTATACTAGTTCATCAGTTATTCAAAGCATATACAATTATTCCCATTTCTTTATACTATCTGAAGGTATCTATCTTCTTTCTGTTTCTCATACAAACATGCATATTTTTTCTTTAATTTTTTGTTGAGTTTTTGTGCATTTCATACAATATTTCTTTCTTTAAACATGAATAATATTGGTATTAATTCCAGTGCATTACCTTACTTGATTCTTTCCATTCTATGTTGTTAACCAATTCATACCAGTACCATCCCATAAGTAATGGGTGAAAATTCCAACTTTCTTGAAAAGTCAGTATATGTCATCTTCAGTATGCTTTATAACATGTCACTTATCACACTGGTATGCATTGTTATATATTTTCTGTCTTTTAAATTTTTCTATATTACCTGCACTGATGCCTAAGATAATACCTTGCAGCTTGTCATTCAAAACATGCTTATTGAACTTGAGTATGTGTCAAACATCATCTGTATCCTGGAGACCTATAGTAAATATATGGTCCTGAGTCTTCTGGACTTGCAGTCTAAGCAAGAGAAACAAACTCCTCAATGAACATTGGTCTAACCTGTCAAATAGAAGTAAGTGTACTCCAAGAAAAAGAAGGCAGTGTGCCCGGAGAAAAAGAAGGCAGAGAAACTGGTGTGTAAAATGGTGTTGGTTGAGTGGCACTCAACCATTCATTGGAAGGGGACTAGTAAAGACTACAGTAAGAAAGTACAACTTGACCAAAGACCTGAGACAACAGAGTTCCACCCAGAGAAAATAATGGTAACACAGCCCCTGGGGTGAAGTGTTTGGGATTAGAAACAGACACTTAGCCAGTGAGGCTATGGACAAATTTCCAGGGAGCCAGAGAGGACCCAAAGGAAAACAGTTGCTGGAATGCAGACCCCATGCATCATGGGAAGTCACAAGAGAGACTCTGACTCATTCTGACCAAAGTGGAGTGCCCTTGAGCTCACCATGTACATGTACAGTCTGGTCGTTAGTAATAAATATCAATGTTACTGCAACAGTTCTTGAAAAGAGTGATGGTGACAGTTGCACATGTTGGGAATGGACTCTATATATACTTAGAGCTAAAACAATACAGTTTATATTTTGCATGTTTAATTGTTATTTAAAAATAGTCTATGAGTGCCTACTATGGGCCATGATAGGCATTTAGCATTGATAACTATAAAATGACACAGATATATGAAACACTCTTAATCTGCTATGAGAGAGTAGACTCTATATAAGTCAGTGTTCTTTTTTTTTTGGTCTTTTCGAGACAGGGTCTCCCTGTAGCCCCAGCTGTCCTGGAACTTACTGTGTAGACCAGGCTGGCCTTGAACTCACAAAGATCCGCCTGCCTCTGCCTCCCAAGTGCTAGGATTAAAGGCATGCGCCACCACGCCAGGCAATAAGTCAGTGTTCTTACTATGTGACAAAACACCTGAGAAAGCCAATAAGAAAGTGGTCTTTTAGTGTTGGTTTTAGTCCAGAGTTAGCAAGATCCACTACTTCAAGTCTATGGGGAGACAGTACTTTGTGACAGGGGGATGTGACACAAAGCAAAATGAGAAACAGACAAGAGCCAGGGAGAAGAGAGCCTCTCCCAAGGCCTGCCCCCAGCATCTTATTTCCTCCAACCAAGCCCCAATTTCTAGTTTCCACCACCTCCCAATAATTCCATCCAATTATGCATCCATCAATGGATTAATCCTTTGACTGGATCACAGCCCTTGTGATCCAATCACCTCTCAATATCACTGCTAGCTAGAGAATAAAACCTTCAATAAATGGGTTTTCAGAAGACATTTTAAATCCAAGCCATAATGACAAATGCAAAGATGCTGTATAAAGAAGCATCAGATTTGTTCTAAATGAAAGGGGAGGGTCAGGAGACCAGCACACTCCGAGCAGCATCAGTCTAGAGAGAAACCTTCTGAAATAAAAGTATTTGCCAAAGTGAGTGTGAGGAATAATGTCTTCTCCACTGCTGCAGAAATTCACACACATATCATGGGCTCTAAAAATACACTTAAGTCACTTAAATGTGCTTCTTAAAATCTGTTTAGCTTTGATTAATTTCACATTGCTAAGCCATTTTGATCACAGGCCTTTTCCTGAAGCACCTGCAAAATACCCTGAAGAAACTACTAAAATACCCTAGAGAAACTACTCTACCAAAGAACGAATGTTGCTGGAGACATCAGGCTGGCATAGCCAGGCTCTGGGCTGAGACTGGTCAGAAAGGCAATCCTTAAGTTTCACAAGAAGATGGAGATTCAAGGCAATTCACTTCTAAGTACCTCCCCTGCAACTTCCTCCATCAAATACCTCTCAGCTGCAGAGTGAATGTCATAAATATACTGACAAAACCAGAATCTTGATAACTACTAATACACTTCTGAAGTATGCAAGACACCCAGAAAAATAAGCTTAATTCTTCTATGGGTGCTACCTTAGTTCCCTGTCATTATTTTATAGACAACAAAGTTCAGGCCCATAGAGACAACTTTACTCATCATAGATGCCTAATCAATGGCTGTGTTAATTTTCTTACCCCTAGGCCAGGGTCTTATTCTATAAAGAAAGGATGCACAGTCTTTGTGTATCCGCCATAGACACTTTGAAATTAAACCACAAAAATCAATTCCTATGCAAGATGAAGATTTCAGCATGCATTGGATATCGAAACAGAATCAAATTAAAGAACAACGCAAGCTTGGATTCTAATGAAGCTCATCTTTGTTTCTTTTGCAGATCAAATTTTTGGCTCTCATCTGCACACAGTGTGTGAACGAGAAAATTCCACAGTTCCATGCTTTGTAAAGCAATGCATTGAAGCTGTTGAAAAAAGAGGTGAGTAACTGAATATGCATCAGTTGCCTTGTTTGCTGGGTCCTCTGAACAACTCATGCTTGAGTCTGTGCACCACTCGATTTCTCTGGGAAGCCATGCAATTAAAACTTGACTTTTGTTAATCAGTTAAGAGGATAAAGTTTCTTATTAACTTCAGTTTGTTTTTACAATAGGGACATTAGTAATTCTCACTAATGTTCTGTTCTTTATATATATATATATATATATATATTTTGTCTGTCTGACATGCTGTTGATTCAATTGCAAAATCTTGTTTCCAAGCCAGTGATAAAACATTCATAAAATATCAGCACTCTGTGTTAGAACCCTCCTAACATTCATGCTGGTAGATGTGCCAGAACAATTTTTGGTAAGCCCCCAGCATCACCCACGTGAAGTAAACAGTGTTTCTACTCACAGACAGTGATACCCCATCTTCCACGTGGTTCTGTTCAGTACAGACTACAGCTAAGTGGGTTTTCTGTAACAATTAACGATACACCTCTGTGTTAAGATGACCTTTGATTCCTCTGTTTCAGCATTATGTTTTTATCTGAAAGTATTTCATCTTACTGAGGAAAATAAAACAAAACCCAATTGACTCATCATTTCTATGCTAGTTTATCTGAGGAGTGTTTTTCTTTCGATCTATGACTTCATTCATTCAAGGTCATTTTTCCTGGAAGATGTACACAGTAAATGCAGAATCTTAAAAAATGTATTGTATAAAAATGTAAAGCTTCATCACCATCTGTTACAAGTTTACAGCATGTTCCCAGGATCTAGGGGAATATATATCATATGAAAGATAGAGGTGTTTTCAGAAAAAAAAAAGAATAGATGAACCTATTCTCGTTTCCAACTCCTATTCTCTTAAAACAACACAACCAAAGGGGAAAAAATTCTTCAAGTAATCTGCTCAGAAAAAGCAATTTTAATTCTCTGTTACCTGGCTTTATTATAGAAGCATAATAAAAATGGCGTGCAATTTCTAACTCCTAGAAATTCATACTTTAATTATACTGTAAGGACAGCCTTGGGATTCCATTATTCCCACCTCAGTAGAGGAATGAGAGAATAACAAGAGGGGTGAGGTGGGGAGGGGATATGGATAGAGACAGCAACTGTGGGAGAAGCACATCAACACATCTTAGAGAAGAGCTGAGAGGGCAGAGAGCAGGAAATGAGAACTGCAGGATGAGCATCAGGAGAAGTGTCTGTGAAGAGAGAGAGAAATGTGTTTACTGCATGTTGCAGTTTCATTCCATTTATAGGTATATATCTTAGGAGTAAATATTATTTAATAAATACTTAGAGCCAAAATTGATCACTGAGAAGACTCTAAATGTTATTATTCACAATAGCTAAATTATCATCATTTCTAAGAAATCTTCATTCTTTTCTAAATACTGAGTACCAGCACTGTGAGCAATATTATATTAGAGCAAAACTCCAAGTAGGCCGTTGGGGGAAGCGGTGCGTAGTAAGATGTATGCACATAGGAAGAAGAGCTTGTAGCTCCCAATTTATGACTCTACCTTAAACAAAATGAAAAACCCCACTGGGTTAACCTCATAATGTACACACGCTATAATATGGTAGTGTACAAAATATCTATAAATAGGAATTTTATCTTTTGTACACGGTATTTTCTTGACGATTTTTAATAAAGCAAGATGATATTTCTTCTGACAAGAACAATCAAGACAGCATTCTCTTTTATTACCCCAGTGTTTACTCTTAAAATGAATATGTAGATCCAGCACTAAATAGGCATGAATCACACATATGATTATTTAAATAATTCTTGAGCATTCTAATGACACACAAAGACATTTTACAATTCTGCAAAGCAACTGACCATTCAAAGCAATTTTGCAGTGCTAGCTTAAAAGAACTCTATGGAAATGTTCAATAAAAACTCTGAAGCACAAGATAAATGTCTCACATCATTGCAAGATTTACAAGTGTGTACTTTTGATTATATTTTATATGATCATTTTGTCGGATTAATATTCTTACATTTATACACCAATTCTGTTTACTCCAAGTGTTGTTTTTTACTAAATTCTGGCATACAACACTTCAGGACAGAAATAATTTATGTGAATCTAACTCCAATGTTTATGCGAGCTTCTGATGACATTTGACGCAGGGTTGGTATTAGAAAGCAGCACAGCAAAGTGCCAAGGCTCTGGGCACGGCTGAGACTTGCATATCTGGAGTGCTCCTTCTAATGGCCAGATTCTCCTCCAGCCAAGCTACTCAACTGCAGAGTCATGGGAAATGCTTATGGACCAGTTCTGGGAAAGGCCTGCCTCATGAAAGCTGTGTGTTCTCTCTCACAGTCAGGGAAGCAGCCTCCATGCTCAAAACAAGGCTCTGTAGGAGTTTGGTCCCTTCCTTGTTTTATATTCCTTATGATTACATTCTCCTCCTTAAAAAAGTCATCTATAAAACTCTTGCTTTATCGTTAAATATTTCTTCTATGTTTTGTGTAAATGAAAGACCACGAGGAAGACACAGTGCTGATTCATTCACTCTCAGTTTTCTTGCTGTTTGATCTCGCAGACCCATGCTTAGGCTCCTTTGATCTCCCAGGAAGTTCCATCCAGTAATTGACATGAAATACATTCTTTACTCACCTTCACTTAGTAGCATTAGCTACATTTAAATTTTTGGCATCTTTTGGGCATAATCTAGAAGAAGATGGTTAAGAAAGCCACATGTAAACCAATTATGCAAATAACTTTTTTTCAGTAGATTTCCTTATCTCAACTTGGTTCCTTTTGCTTCACCGGATCCTTCCTAGGGGGAGCACACTTCCCTCCCAGCTACTAGGAGAACAGCCACTTCTGGGATTTCTCACTTCATCTGTGCAGCCTTGAAAATATTCACGGAATCTGGAGGGTGGTATCTAAGGAGCACTAGTCTGCACAGCTCTCTGAGTGGCCCCTTTTTCCTGCCCTGTCTGCACAGTTCAAGGCACTATATGAGATACCCTAATTGGCCAACAAACTTCTCAACTTGAGTTTGTTCTCACAAGGAAACATCTGTGAAAATGCTGAATTGATATCCAGCAACTGTTTGATTAATACCCTTGATAAAATGGCCAAAAGCATGAGATATGTGCCACTGTTTGAGGTTTGGAGGAACTAGCATATGCATGAAGGTCTGAGAAACATGGATGGTACGTGCAGATGAACAGAGAAATCTGTTTTGTTCCTTCGTAGAACCCGTTACATAGTTTACAATGGCATTGCACATAGAGAGAAACTACTTACTTAAAATAGGGACACTGAGGGTCAACAGATATATAACCTGACCACCTGAGTTCAATCCCCAGAACACACATTAGGGAAGAAGAGAACTGATTCCTGCATGTTGTCCTCTGACTAACCTCCATATGTTCTACACACACCATGGCCTACACACACACACACACACACACACACACACACAGAGAGAGAGAGAGAGAGAGAGAGAGAGAGAGAGAGAGATACAATAAATGCAAAAGAAAATCAGCTATATCTGTGTGAGGCAAGGATTCCAAAAATACAAAAAATACAAAAAATACAAAAATACAGTCCAAACTGTTGTGATAAGTAGCAAGAATGTAGGTCACAACTCTCTTTATGCAAAGCATTTCATTGACTGACTGCCATTTCTCAAATTTCCATGGCATGTGACACATTGGCTGTGGCGAATCGGGAAGCAATCACTAGGTTTAAGCCACATCCAGGCAATGGGCAGCTACTGAATAACTGCTACATGTCGTCCTTTCTTGTGTCTATAAATTCACACAGACACAATGACACTAAAGAAGTGACACCATGGGATATGTGTGCTGGTACAAGCTGTGCTGAGTGCTTTGAGAATACAGGAACGCTACAGTAAGACAGAATAACCAATAGAAAAGTATGCAGAGACACGGGCTTTAAGTGATACAATAAACCCTGAATAATAAACACATTTTGGTCTGTTTTTTGACCTACTATAAGGAGTACCAGGAAAAATTTAACTTTGTCTTATTGACAAAGCTAGTATCTTAACCCATTATGAGGGTGCAGTAGAAAGATGGTCATGGGTGAAATCTAAAAAGGCTTATTTCAGCCTGACGTGGTGGTGCATGCCTTTAATCCTAGCACTCAGGAGGCAGAGGCAGGTGGATCTTTGTGAGTTCAAGGACAGCCTGGACTACAGAGTGAGTTCTAGGACAGCTGGGGCTACAGGGAGACCCTGTCTCAAAAAGACCAAAAAAGAGACTTATTTTAAATGAGAAATCAAACATGAACCTTGCCAAAGATATCTTTTATATAGCAGTGGAATTTAATAAATTAATGAGCATAATATTACCCTAATTTTTTAATACCAAGTACATTTCTTTGTTTTGAGGAGAATAATACTGACATTTAAAAATTAATTTCCTTTTTTATTATCTGGATTATGCTGTGATAATTTGTTATTCCTTCAAGATTCCCAGTCCTAGTAATATGCCCCCAAACTGTTTAGCATGGTTAGAGGACACCAAGAGATCCCTAACACAACCATTTGAATATATTCCTCTCTGCTGAACTGCACACTTAAATTATCTGTGATGGTAAATATGAGAGTGGGTTCTCTCCATCCATTATGTGGGTTGTAGGGACTGAAAGCAAGTGGTCAGTCTTGACAACAGGCATCGTTATCCACTAAGCCATCTTGCCAGCCTCAGCACATTTAATTTTGGTTGACCAATCCCATGCCTTCCATGAGTGCTTTGAGACACAGACTAGTTTTCTGAATGCCGCAGGACAGGCTAATCCACAAGAAGGTTGTCGTTTCTGTCTTTTTTCTGAGACACAAAAGTGCTATGACAAGAATGAAACACAAGTTACATATTTGACTTAGTGCCTGAAAGCTACCCTGGGAGCCATAGCCCTGCTTAAGATTTAAGAAAGACCTTTAGTCCACTTTTGAGAAGGTCCTTAGCCTCGAAAACTTTATCTCTCAACTTGACTTCGTGGCAGCTGGTATATTTTTTTGCTGTCGTTTGTTTGACAGGATCCAGTTATAGGTTCCGATGTCTGTTTAAAGAAACAAGGAGGCCGTTGGCTTTAAAATCCCCTCGTTGCTTGTATGATCAGCATTTTCCCAGGCTTTTCTACATACTTTGCCAAGCAAAGGGACTGACCTTTTGTAGCAAACACTTTTTCATTTCAAAATGCTCACTTTGATTTTTGTCCCATTTTATACTCATTCCAAACTGTTTACAACCCACTAAAAATGACTGTGAATTATATGTTTGTGTAATGGATTCCTTTTGTGGTCTGAGTGGAATGTTTACTTTGAACAATTAGTTATCTTAGGGTAGATTATAGAAAGTTGAAAGAATGGCTAAAATTATTATTATGCCTATCTGTTTTTGTTAATTTCTTTAATTATGTGTAGTTTGAGAGAATGTCATCCTAACTACATGAATTTTTATATAGACATGTTTGTTAATATCATAAGAAACATGAGTATACTTATATGATTGAGAAAATGCCACACCATGGAATATACATAAATCTATACATATTTGCTATGTATACATTGACTTCCATATTGGATAGGCTAAACTTGTGCATATATTTATTGTATGAGTAACAGGTATGATTAGCACTATGCTGAGCTGTATGAAGTTTGTCCTTGTTAATATAGTTCTCTAGTACTTCATTCAGGGAACCAGCCTGCCCACTGAGACCCTACTGGGTACTTTCTTACAAAAATAAAACTTTACATTGCTATTTCCCATTGCCTTAAAATCCAGGCCCTAAAGCGCAGATTATATTGCCATAACTAGAAAATCTTTGCTCCCAGTTCTGCTAATTTTAGCTGTTCATTCTTTCTCACTTTGGAATAATCTATTATAGTTGGATCCAGGCACACACTAAAGGCTGATACGTCCACGAAGAATGTGCAATTTGTACTGTTTAGTTTTTGATGAGATTCTTGAAAACTTTTATGATTCTATCATGTTCCAGAGAGACTTCTGCTTGCTAGTTTTATAAGCAGTGAGTGGAAAAAAAAGTAATAAAAACAAAACAAACTGATAAAAATTACATGCTCAAAACAAAAATCTAGAGTACGAGATAAGCACTTTTCCTTTTCCTCTAGAGAATATTTGTGGACTAGGCAAAATTTTTCTAAGGGGGTGAGCTGTGTTGTGTGCTGCTGTTGCTGTTGTTTCATGGGGGGAGTTGATGGTTTGGGGTTTATTCTTTGTGTTTGTTTGCATTTGCTTTTCACCTCTAGAGCTGGGTATCCCCATACGTTTTCAGTGCCCATGATCCTCAAAGAAGCTCATGAGATTCTTCTGCAAATTAACTTAGTTTTTCTTTCTGAATTAAAATTAAGACAAGTTTTGTTTTTTGGTGCTTTGTGTTTTGTTTTGTTTGATTTTAACGCTGCCACAGAGATAGCCACCATCCTGACAGTGGTAGTGTTGTGTTGGGTCCAAGTTGGAACTGGTCCTTTGGGGTAGTCATGCTGGGGCCTCTGTGTCTGTCAGAAAGCCACACTGAGGGCTAGTGGGAAGGACAAAATCAAAACAGAATAAACAGGAAACAGCCAGTCAGTGTATAAAAGAGAAACCAGGAAAAGACAAGCAAAAGAAACCAGAGGTGACAAGGTAGAGAGGGGGAAATGTTGAGTCTTGCAATTAGGAAAGCAAGTACGGATAGCTCTGTGAGACAGGGAACAGGGAAGACACAGTATTTTGCCATTTCTGAAGCAGTCAACCAAAACTTGCTACTCTGTCCCAGAGAAAATTACTGTTGCTTAAAAACGATGGACAGTTAAACCTTGCAATGAGCCACATACATTGAATATTCACAAATTCTCCATACAGAACTGTTATTAATTAATTCACTGTACTTGTTAGTGGCATTTAATGGAGTTTAACTCCATCTAGTAATACACAACAGTCTTATGATCAAAGAGAGCTTAAACATAACAGAAGAGAACATAGAAGTAAATGAGCAGTTTAGTCACCAGCAAAGCTATCTAACTAACACAGCAGCGTGGCTCTGCTCACATAAGGTAAAGGATATTCCCACGCTTTAAAACCCAGAATGCAATAAATAAATAAATAAATAAATAAATAAATAAATAAATAAATAGTGTCTTTTCTTGGATAAAGTCTGCTCTAATTTCTGACCGTTAACACAACTCCTAATCCCCATTCTAAAATTTAGTATCTAAAAATACTTTCCTTTGGAGTCAGTTGGTTTTAAGCCAAAATTAAGACCGTAGGCAATTAGCCTGGGTGAAGGATTTAAATAAAGTAACAACATTATGATGCAGTGCTCTAACATGTCTTGTGGTGGCGTCGTTTGCATTCTGGATCTGGGAGTTTTCTATTCTGAAGCCCTATATTCAGAAGTTAATAGTTCAGCCATTAAAAATAATCATGGTTGAAAGTTGGCAGGGTGTTTTAGCCTGGAAACAAATGTTTACAAATTTGAAAAGGAAATTATATGTGTTTGGAAAACTTTCAGGTTTTTAGTAATCAGGAACAAAAAAAAAATATAAGGCAGTCAAAGATTTTTCAAATATTTGTTGCTCTGGGAATCAAAATGGCCCCTTTTTTGCAAGAATTTCATGTTACATAAAGAAAACAGACTAAAAATAATTATTAAAATTTCCATAATACTATCACTCTACTTTGTCCAAAAGGGTTTTTGTTTGTTTGTTTCTGTTGGAACAAGGATCTATAGATTATATTTGGATAGACAATTCTTAGGCTTAGCAAATTAAAATTAAGAAGTTTTAGGTTAATTCAGGAAGCTGTGAATGAAACTGAAATTCATTCTCTTTTTGGCTCCCAAATGAATAATCCTCCCTTTTAAAGTTAGTAGAATATGGTCTCCCCACAAAGCATGTCATATTTTCAAGTAAAATTATGTACAACCAATGTTAATCTACATACATGTAACAAAACAGAGATGACAGGTGAAGAACTTGCACTGGCCTATATCACAGAGCACAACATACCTTCCTGTAATGCTGTACTTCACAGTATGCTTTGTCATAATTTGCCAGTCTCCTTAAAATATTCAGGTCTTGATGAGTCCTTTAAATTCTTAGGAAAGTTATTTTATAGTTCAACACTCTATAAAGTTAGTGATTTTCCCCCCTCAGGTTAAAAATAATCATTTCTTTTTCTAGTTTTATCTTCTTGCCCAATTTTATACTTTTCAGACCACTTCCTATTTTCAGTTAGGAAAAAAATAAACAATCGAGCAGAAAAAAATCAAGGGTAAGGCACTTTGAGAAGAAAAACAAACTACACAAAACCAAAATAGCTCATAATGATAATGCTGGAAGAGTTTTTGAGGTTACAGGAGACTATAGACCCAATATGCAAAAACATTCTTTTTTAAGAAAAAAATGCCTGCCTAGATTTTAGGGTAATGGTCTAATTTACAGTATAAAGCTATTTAACATATTAACTTCTGTGCTCTATGTTCCTTCACAAGTGAACGTACTCCTCACACAGTGCCTGATGATGAAGGGTTCTCAGTAATTGCGGATGAGTTAAATCCAGCATTGCTTAAAGGTTCATTGGAAAATTGCATGCCACTGTTACCCCTCCACATGATAAAACTATGAAACTACCCATGGCCAGTAGTTGTTGGGTGAAGGAAGCTACCTGCTATGCAAGAGAAAAATGTCATCTGCAATTTGCTTTTTAAGTATTTAAATAACTCCAGCTGCAGTAAGAATGTGTTTCATTGTTTGACGAGGTACGAGGCACACTCAACAATAGAAGAAGTTTGCTGTAAAGACTTTTTCTTCAAGCTTTGAATGTTCTATTGAATTTTTTTATTGAATTTTTGTGATTTTCATATAATATAGTTTGATGATATTTAGATCCCCTCCATTATCCACACTGCCCCTGACCTATTTAATGTACCTTTGTATACATAACACAGCCTATAGAGTGTGATTTGTGTCCCCAAATGTTCATTAGTGTGGGGTCATCTATTGGGCCAACCAAAAGCCCCATCCCTGTAAGACATTGTCTCTCCTTCTCCCAGAACATCAATTGCCAAAAGTTCCTTAGGTTGGGCTAGGATTTCCTATCCACTCCCCATGTCTATGCTGGGATTTGATCTGATCTGAGCTTGCATAGGTCTTATGCATGCAGTCTACTTAAGTGAACAATTCAGCAGCCACTAAACTATCCGTTCTTTACTCATTTTCATCAGAGGAAGTCACAATCCATTAGGCACTGCTTCAACACCAATAGCCTACTGTTTTGAATCAGGTAATGAATGGTAAGTATGACTTACAATGGACAAGCCTGAGAATGGCCAGGCATAGGCTCAGTACCCATAACCATGCAGAAAGTTGAGCCCTGCATCTCTTTCTTTTATTTGAAGTTGGAATAGCACACTAATGCTGTATATACTGTATTTACTTGCCTCCCTCAGAACATCCTGCTTTCTTGATTTACTGTTTGTTTCCTATATACTTCTCAGGAAATTTTTTATTTCAATGACACATTTTGAGTCAAAAGAGTTTGTCAAGCAATTTAAAATAAGAAGTACATGATCAATACAGAAACATATAAATTTGAAGCTAATGGATGCAGAATATCAATAACCTAAACTCTGTGTATGAGTGTATTGTCTGCATGCATGTAAAGGCACCAGTATTGTGAAATGTCAGAGGAGGTCAAAAGAGGGCATCAGATTCCCCTGGAATTGGAGTTAGGAATGGTTGTTATCTGCTGGAAATTGAACTTGGGTTCTCTGAAGGAGCAGTCAATGCTCTTAACCACGGAGCCATCTTTCCAGCCCTTAGTTTTCTTGTTTAGTAGATAGCATTTAGACCTGCATTTGAAATCTCATAGCACTGCAAGCATTGGAATCCTTTATTTGGCCTCAAGTTTGTTAGCATAAGAAACATGCATTTTCTCTGGATTCACCCCTTGACTCTGGCACCTCATGTTATTGGCTCTCCTAGTATAATCTCGGTCTCTAGCCTCAATGATTTCTGTAGTCACTGACAGGCTGAAGAGTTCCCATATGTGAATAACTCCCCAAACAGTGGATTCCTGGCAAACTTGCAATCTAGAAACAACTCTTCTGGAATATTTTTGGCACCTCAAACTCTACTTTTTGGCATGAAGTCACTATTTTCCACCGTGCACCCCCTCTTTCTTATCTCAGTCCTGGGCATCACATTCTATTTTCTCCATTACCCTAAAAAGCAATACTAGAGGTGGATTTTTCCTCTCATCACACACAGCACCATTCCCTGAGCTCGTGATCTCTACTTTCTGACTCTTTCTTGACTAATACTCTGCTCTCTATATTCTGTACCTTTGACAGAGCCTCCATAATTCCTTTGAGACAAACAACCTAATGAGGCCTTGCTTCATTTCTCATTTACGCTCAGGCCAGTCTTCTCAAACCTGCCAGAGTAATCCCCCTTAGAGATAGGATTATGTTATCCCTTGTTAGAACTCTAGAATGGTTCTTCCTCATCAAGATAAACAGAGCCCCACATTGACTGTCCCTGTGGAAAAGATAACCATCCGAGCCCTGTTTACCATCAGCTTCATCTCCTCGTAAACTGCTTCCTGTGCTCTAGGAATACCAACCACACTCTCCTTCAGAAGCCTTTGCTTCTTCCGCGTGTTGTTTCTTCCCTTAGAATTCCTCTCCTAAACTGCCCATTGCTTGTTCAAATCCATCCTCTGTGACTAGCACAAGAGTCACATTCCCAAAGGAAGATGGTCTGACTCATTCCTCAACCTACTCCATAGCTGCCTGGCACCACAGGAGGATCGACTCCGTGTGCTATAACTGTTTGCTACTCCTAACATCCCCAATTACCTGAGACTGAAATGGCTGCCTTCATTCTGGTTTTCCATCTAGAATCGTGGGTCTTTAATGAAGCCATTTGGCCTCTTAAACTCTGACTTCATCATGTTTAGCATGCTCTAGCAAGTGGTGGAAAATAGGGGCTCATTTCACACTGGATGAATGAAGAGATGAATACTATCTAACATTTCCACCCCTCATCCCTCTATGTACCATCCTTAGAAAATCAAACCCTGTGAACAAATCCATTGATCTGTTAAGAGACATAGTGACTCTTTAAATGCAATGTGCAGTCATATCATCCAGAGTTAGAGAAACTACCCTAAAAGTGAAAGAAGGGAGTTTGTGCTCTTCTGCAGTGTCGTATAATATATATATATATATATATAATATATATCTATCAACTATCTATAGGCCATGCCAAATTACCAATAGCCTAGACTAGGAAAGATTTAGAGCAGTGGCTCTGATGTCCAATATAGGCCTTAGACAAAATAAACTTTGTCTTCCCTAATAGAAAAATAAGCCTCTTAATGAAAGATGTTAAATTGTCCTGTAGACCTGAGTGATTCAACAAACTAGAGCATGTTTGATGCTTCTGAGCAAACCAGTGCCATAAGAATATACCTTTTTATATATAAACCTCCAGGCCTAGGGCTGACTTCCCTGTAAGTTTGTGCATAATTTTTCCTATTATCACCCCTAGGTCTCTTTCACCATTACTACTTTCCAGGCAACTACCATCTACTGAATAGCCATGTTTCTGATTATCTTTTCCCAAATGTATTAGCTTGCATTATTTAAGGCTGAATTTCATTTTATTATTTCCTGCTCGTATTTCTAAACTCCTTAAGTCCATTTGTTTGATTCTTTTGTCCTCACAGATGTCCACAGTTCCTCCCAATTTAGTATCATCAACAAATTTAATTAATGCTCTGTTTACCTCTCCTTCTAATGAAACCAGTCCCTTGCTTCATTTCATCATACAAAGTAAAAATGTATTGGCAATAAAACAGTCCAAGGCAATGCTCTCTCACTGTAGGAGGGGAAGTGAAGGATAGAGTGAAGGGCCATGTGGTGAGGAATAGACAGTGCAGCAGGGAGCTAAGCTAGTTTGCTACTGCCTGAAGCAAAGCCTTGTTCACACTTGGGCAACTCCATGATTTGATGTTGGTATGCAGGTATGTATGTGTTCTCTCTTCTAGAGGTAGCTTTGTTACCCTCACAGAGGACGTTTTGCTAAGGATACACTTATTGGTATATAAAAAAGTATGTTTACAGCTTAGTTTTAAAAGCATGTTTAAAGAGTAGTATAAATCCATTTTTCTTAATACTTACTTGATAAATCCAAGTTAACCTTTGGATTTAAACCAAATTACTTGTAGTTAGTTTATAAGATAAAGTTGGAGGATTTTCCGTTTTTTTTTTTTTTTTTTCAGTTCTGTCCAACACGGAAACTTCTATGGTAGAATATTTTAGTATCTAGATTTAATAAGCTGAAAAATTGAGATTGACAAGAGAATGAAGCCTTACATATTGCCTTTAGGGTAAGAAAGGTTTTGTTAGGGAATTATATCACTAGACTGGGGATGTAGTCATAGGAACATCAAGCAATTTATGTATAGAGAAAAAATGGTGTTTATTAAGTTCCCACTATACATTAATATTAGTTCTAACAAACATGTAAACCAAACCTACATTAATTGTTGCCCAATTCTCAATTCTCAATAGACAGTATTCCTACCTTCTTCAAAATCTGGTAAATGCCTTCTCTGTTTCATGCAGAGTCAGTTTTCAGAATGTGGCTAGATTCATATAAACCACTGACTCCACTGGAAAAAGTACTTTCAAATTTATCCTCTCAATAGGACAGATGGTAGACCAGTATCTCTATTGTCTACACAGAAGACAATGCACGTTCACAGTGTTGAAAGGAAAGCTGATACACACTTCATATATAACACAAGGGCAGCCAAGATGTCATCACCAAAGGATAGTGTTAACAAAATAGTGACTGAGAATATTGTTAAGTAGACACAGTCTCACATTGTTTTTCTAGTGAGAAAATCTGATGCATAATGCATTCTTAAGAGAGAATTTTCTCAGATGCCAAGACTTTACAGGCATAACATCAATAAGCTTTAATGGAGTTTCCTGCCAGCACCTGTTACAGTAGAAAGTTCTTACTTTGTACACATAATCCAAGACTGATTTGGAACAGTGTCTTGGAAAAAACTAGCATAGTGAAACTGTCTTATGGTGTTTCCTCACGTATAATGTTCATCTTTTAATCCTTGGTCTGATGTATGTATGTCCATGTTTTCCACTCAAATTCTTTTCCCACCAGAAGGCATCATCTTCCCACAAGCTATTTATGGATGGGAGCATATCAAATACTTGTTATCCTAGGTAAAGTGGTTGAAGTGATAGATAAGACAGAAAGTAGGATAGAAATGATATTAATGCTAGAAATCACCTGTTCTTCAAAGAACATATTCTATAGAGAGACTGTAGACTCCTGAAGAATCAACAACTTCAGCACCATGTTTGACAAACAATCACCAGGGACTCTGAACTAGGATCATGTGTTAATATAAAAAAGTTTGGCCATATTTTATCTTGTCTTTACAGATTCAAATATGTTAACTTTGAATATGTAAAAGATACTACATTTAAAGTGTGAGGATAAATCAACAATATTTTTCATAGAGGAGAAATCAGTAAAGAATTATTTAAATTTCATATTTTTCAATGAACTCTAACAGATTCCATCACCAGTCACAATGTTCCTGTTTAGCTAAAATTGTTGGAGATTGCACAGAAATGTCAGTTTATGAATAACCAACTCATTTTGAAACAGTTTATCTAGAAGTTCTGACCCACCCTGCATATTAGAATGAAGACACGCCTTGGTACCAAAACTCCTGCAGCTGTCCTATTTGAGAGAATGATGATCAGGCACTTCACCTGCAGATGCTATTAAATCATGAAACTTCAGTTCCATTTTAGAATGGTAATGGATGGATAGTTGATGTTGGCAACTAACAGTTAAAGCTGAATGAAGCCTGGAACCTTAAAACCACAAGAAAATAAGTGAGAGTGTGTCACGGAAATTTTCAAAGGGGCAGAACAGGGACTCTGAAAAAGAACAATGCTTTTGCCTCTGTTCTCTATGGTTCCATTACTCCATAATGTCCCCCTTGTGCCCTGTTTGACCTCTAATATCTTTCTTCTGGCAATTTGGCCTTAGGAACAACAATACACATCAAGTTCAGACGCCCTTATCACTTGTCTATGTATTTCCCTGAGCATGGCTGTTTTAAAACATTTCCGTCATTTAGAAAAATGTAATAGCCCTGTCTCCTTTTACAGCATTTTAAGCACTAGAAAAGAAAGTCTTGTTTTGTTTTGATAAGTGGAAGAAAGGGAAGAGGGAGTTACATGGACACTTCTAAAAAGCATGCTCTGTTCCCAAGCATAGAACTCTCCTCCTCTCAAGGAGTTTGGCTTATAGAGCACTTTGCTCTGAACTTGGGTGGAATAAGGTCAATCTTTCCTTTTGATACTCCAGCCAATGAATTAATAGAAATGCATTTGGTTCTGGGTCTAATAGCCTTTATTAAGATTTGTTGCAAAATTAGAAAGCAGGGTAGAAGTCTCTGATTCCATGAGTCTGCCAATGTTCAAGGCAATGTGTCTCTGCTTAGGTTGAGTTACTGGGGAAGACTTATGGCCCCTAGAGAGATGAGCAGTGTCAGACACAACCAGTGATTTATAGTAGACAGTTCTACATACAGATAAGTAGCAAGGGAGAACCAAAGTGGAAGAAGTTGCCAAGATTGTGTTCCGTGCAGCCCTAACCAGACAGGATAAAGGTCTGGATATCAGAGATCTCTTGATTCCAAGACACAATGATGTAACTCTTAAAAACATTTGATTGTGTAGAACAAAACCCTATATGGCTCCATAAGGATTTAGGGATCTCAGCATTGACGATTATACTCACTTCAAAGAAAGACCATTGTACAAGTCATACCTACAAAAGATAGGTTTTTTTTTACAGTATCTTCATGGTACAAAAAAATAGTATGATGATAAAAATATATCATGTTTAAAATTAATTTTATTTAGTTCTTCTTTTCCCCCAAACCTATGAGTGTGCTAAGATCCTTTATTTCCTCTGCACCATAGTGTACCTGGGAGGCATAAACAAGCTTAGGCGTACATGTGGATAGTGGAAACTATTCTTTTCATTAGCTTAAAATCCATATGGCCACCAGTTTTCTTATTTTGTTCCTCTTTCATTTTTATTTTTCTTGACCCTCTTTGACGACTTTTACTCATCTCCCAGGCAGATGAAGTCTTCTTGTGCTTTCCTTTCTATTAGTCATCTGTTCTCAGGAAAAGATCTAAATTAACCACCCTGAAGTGTATATGATTCCTAAGTTTAAGTAAAATCCCTCCATATGATTTCAAGACAACAGCACAACATTCTTTTTTTTCATAACATTCTTTCTTACTGCAAAATTTTATGCATAAGCAAACTTTTCAGAAAGAAATCTTTTAAGAAATAATTATTTTCTCAAACTTCTGAAACTATAATATCACCTCTGTAATTAATCTTCAGATACATCATGAGGGGAATGATGGCATAAAACCAAAGACTGATACCCTTTCACTTCCTCCTCCTTGTAGCACTTAAGAGTCAGCAACAAGAACTCATTATGAATTTTAAAATATTATTCTCAAGATTCAAAATTTTCTTGTCCTTAGAGGAATAGAGGAATTAATACTAATTTTGGCTGAAAAGTATTTATTTAAATAAAATATTATTTGTTTAACTTTCATATGAAGAAAACTGATAAAATCATATGTATTGAGAAGCATCATGTATTATATCAATAAATATTAACATATGTAAAGCATGATAGTATATATATATATATATGTTTCCCATAAAAACATTAGAAAAATGTAAGATTCTAAGTGCATATAAAAGTGTGTGTATATACTTGCATATGTACACGTATGTCAGTAACACTTTCAATTACCTATGTGACAAAAATCAATCCAAAGTAGGATATCTGGTGCACACTACACTGTGAGGTGAGTTTATGTAAGGAAACAACTGGTACTGTATGCCATTTTTTCTAAATACATGCATGTGTTTTGAGTAACCAGAGATTAGGTAATTCTTTGCTAAATGGTTAGCAACTTTCATACAGTCGAAACTAAGATGATATCCCTCTCCTAGACTACTAAAAGAAGCCTTTGCTAATCTTTCTATTAATAGTGTGATTATAGCTATCTAAAAACCCAACCTTGGTGGGTTTTGTGTATAAATTCTAAACTCATGAATGTCAGCAATGTTTATCATCCATGCAGACTTAGATCTTCTAGGTGGAGAAAATGATCTTGTATTTTCCACTCTGCTCCAGAGAACTTGTATTTATAACTCTAAACCTTTCTATAATGAACCCAATGATAGAATAAATAGTTCATCAAACACTTAAAATTTGAAATTTCTTATATGTGTCCTAGGAAAAGTTTTAATGTGATCTCCTGGTCTTAAAACATCTTTCAGCTAAAATTAGAGAGATATATTAAAGAGAATTCAAAGGCAATGGATAGATTGGTGATAGCTTCTAAATATTTTTCAAGTGGTTCTAAGGAAGTGAAAATGCACAGTATTTGCAAAAATAAAATATAAAAAAAGCACAACCTGTACCATAATCATAAGTAATAAAGTATCGTTGTTATTATTTGCTCAAAGAGCAATGTGCCCATGTGTATATGTGTGGTGGTTCAAATGAGATTATCTCCCATAGGCTCCAATATTTGAACCCATGGTTAGTTGGTGACTGTTTGGGGGGGTCATGGAAACTTCAGGGGCTGTGGCTATGCTGGAGGAGGCAATTCATAGCTTTGCTCCCCTTCTGACTTTTTTTCTCTATTTCTTGCAAGTGATTGAATATGTGAACTTTCAGCTTTCTATTCATGTTGCCATATCTACTAACCATGATGGAATCTCCTCTAGAACAGTGGGCCAAACAAACTCTTTGTGCTAAGTTGCCTTGGTCATGTTGTCATATTGTAGTATCAGAACAGTAACTAACACAGAAGATGGTATCAGAGAGTAGGCTATTGCTGAGTAAAGAAACTGACCATGTTGTTTTTTGGAGGAATGTGGAAGACTTTGGTAGTTTGGACTGGAAAAGTTCTTGAATGTTGTAAGCAGAACTTAATAGGTCAGTTTTGTTGAGTCTAGGCTCACATTGTTCTAGAGGGAGACTGAAAGAAGGATTTAAATAGCAACTAGAATATTTTGGCTAAGAATCTGGCTGCCATCTGCCCAGTGCTTAAGAACTTGTCTGAGGCTAAATTAAAAGGTAATTTGACTAAATTTTTTTAGAAAAAATTTAGGCAGAGGAAATTTTAAGAATAGCCTAATGCTGAATCTCTTGCATGGTTAGTAATTGTAAATATTATGCAGAACTGCAATGCAAAAAAGCAAGTGGGGCCAACAGAAATACAAAATCATACAGTTTTGGAAAGAAAAAGATCACTGGGAAGCTTAAAGATGGAGTCAAGGAGCCAAGGTGAATCCTGGAAGAGAGGGTCTCATTGTTAAGGAGTTTAGAGCCATTAAGAGATGCCTCCTTTTAACTGAACAATCAAAAGAACATCCTCAGGGTAAGATTTAACCCAGCTAAACTTCCAACTTGTAAAAGGAAAAGGCAGAAAGAGTTTTGCACTCTTAGAAAACCATGAAGGGAGCCAAGGTCCATCCTAAGCTGGGGGCTAACTTGGCAGTGCCATTCACATGGTGTCTCTCATATGGTGCTGGTCTTAAAGGCATGAAAGCTGCAGGAGTGTGTGTTGCGGGGAGGGGAGATTGATTCTTCCTCTGTGGTTTCAGACAACCACTGAGGCCAGGCAGCATGTGTTAGGAGAGTGCCTGTGTAAAGAATGTGCTGGGAGACCAAGAGGCCCAGAGACTCCATGGAGTGAAAATGTAAATGTCAAGCTCCACTGGCAGTGGAGACCCTAAAATACTGCAGATGCAGAACTGTGAGATATCTGCCAATGAGAACTGTATACAGGGAGTGGAACCAGTCCAAAAGTAGATGTGCATTGCAGGCAGCAAATCTGGAGAGGCTGAGCCATCTAAGCCCTTTAGAACTAAAGGGCTATTTGATGTCATGGTATACTGGAAGTATGTAATTTACCTTTTGATTTTATAGGCATTCACCGTTAAGACAGTGCTTTGAATCTCAGAAGAGATTTTGGACTTTTGAACAGTGTTGTGCCTGTTTAGGACCAATGGGGCTTTTTAAATTTGGACTAAATATATTTTGTAGTATAATATAGGTATGAGCTTATTGCCCAGGGAGTGGAATGTGATAATTTGAATGACAATGTTCTATTCTTCATGGGCTCCAAGTATTTAAATACTTGGTCAATTGGTGGCATTGTTTGAAAAGGCCATGAAACCTTTTGGAGGTGTGTCCTCACCAACAAAAACACAGCACTGCTGGTGAGCCTTGAGAGTTCATAACCTTGCTCCATTTCAAGTTAACTTTCTCTATTTCCTGTGCCTTCTTTTTTTTTTTTGGTCTTTTTGAGACAGGGTCTCCTTGTAGCCCCAGCTGTCCTGGAACTCACTCTGTAGACCAGGCTGGCCTTGAACTCACAAAGATCCACCTGCCTCTGCCTCCCAAGTGCCAGGATTAAAGGTGTGTGCCACCATGCCCAGCTTCCTGTGCCTTCTTAAAGACGTGAACACTAAGCCTTCCGCTCCGGCTGCCTCCTGCCATGCCTCTTTCCATGATGGACTCTTATCCTTCTGGAACCTTAAACCCAACAATCTTCCTTCTATGGTTGCTTTGGTCATGGTGTTTTATCACAGCAACAGAAAAGTAACTAATACAGCATATATATTCATTATAAAATATTTGTGTGCACATAAAATAATTCTTAAAGGAACATGTTTATATTATGCTTATATTTATGCTGGTGGCACATGTTTGTGATTCCAGTGAAACCACAAGCCAAGGCAAGAGAATGGTAAACCCCAGGCCTGCCACGGTGGTAGAATGAGCTCAAGACCAATGTGGGCAACTTAGTGAGCCCCTATCTCGGTGTGAAAAGGAAGAAAAGAAAAGAGCTGATTTGGTCTAGGGATATACTTGCCTAACATTCATGAGACCATAGTTGCAATACCATGCCAGTACTGCAAATAATCAATCAGTCAATCAATCAGTCAATCTTGGGGTGAAACTCAGTGCTAGTGTGCTTACCTAGAATTCATTGGCTTAAGTTCAATCTCTAATATTGAAATAACAATTCCATACATATTGTACTATATGTATGTGTGTGCATGTATGTGTATATATAAGTTTGTACACCATGGAGACCTGTGTACAAAGTGTTCTAATACCTAACATTCTGTTGCTACATAGTAAATACTTAATCAATACTTATCAAATTGCAAGAAAAACTAGAGTTCACCAACTCAAGGTGTGTCCATCCACATATATGCAGTCCTATATATCCTTCTACTTAATCATAACTTAATATTGTTCCATCTGACAAGCAAGGAAGAATGTACCCCAACTCATTTTTCTGTTTAACAGAAGTACTTACAAAATCATAGGTGTAGTTTCTCCTTTATTTATTTATTTTTTTAGTGTTTTTGAGACAGAGTCTCCCTGTAGCCCCAGATGGACTGAAACTCACTATGTAGACCAGACTGGCCTGGAACTCACAGAGATCTGTCTGCCTCTGCCTCTGCCTCCTGAGTGCCAGGATTAAAGGTGTACACCACCATGCCTGGCCCCAACTGTATTCTTTAAAAAGTACTCCTGCCTGTATTTTCTGATACTAGGAATCTCATACTTGTCAACATATTCCACTACTGTAGCTAGCAGCTTCATCTTTTACTAGGACAGTCTGAGTCTGATGGTGCTGGAATTTTTCACAAGTTCAGCGCATCACCAGGTTGAAAAGAAATACATTGTCTGTGATCTCAATGGGATTTTCCTGGTGGTTGATGTGCTCAACCAGGTTTGTAGAAATATCCTTTCATGGCTCGAATTCGTTTTACTAATCAACGGCAGAGGCTCCAGTAAGGTAGGGCCTTCTCTCACCTGAGCGCTCAGCAGGAGCAGCCATGAAAACCCTCTAGGAAGGGGCTAGCCTGAAGGCTCTGAATTATAGGCACCTCCCCAAAGAAGATCAAAAGTTATGCTCCACCAACACAGAGACACTGAGAAATGGTTGAATGTGTTCTAAATTAAACTGCCCTGGTGGTGAGCAGAGATCTGCCAAAATCTTTCAATTAATCACTTTTACCTTCAGGGCAGAGTTAGGCCTGAGAGTATTTCAATAGGTTTTTATTGGAACAGGGTTATTTCAGATATTAAACTATGTTGCACAAAGTAAAAATAATGTTATTTTTAAGTTGCTACTCTTGTTAAATAAAAGTTGGCAAGCATTCCTAGGGTCTGTATTGTGTCTGTGTATTTGTGTATGTGTGTGGCTTTTTCTTGTTTCATAAGCCTCATTGATTAAAAAATAGTGATCGGTAATGAATTGGGTGGTAAATATATGCATACAGTCATGTTCATTAATAATGTGTTATAAAGAATAGAAGAAAGGTTTTAAGTGTATAATTCTGTACAGCACAAAATGAGATACTTTTTTCCGACATCTTCAGCAGTAAGTTAATTAGAATCACCTGCGTTTCTTTGGGTGGACACCAAATGGACTGCAAACAAAAACAGATTAAAATAGCTGCTGGAGCTCATGGCATACAGATGACAAGATTCACAAAAAGACAGCAAGACACTGAAAACGTGTGCTTTTCAGACAATTTTGGACGAAATTTAGCTTTTGCGACTTCTCTGTAAAAGCCGCTTGTAAGTGTTTTGCTGAAAGGCTAGTATGGCTTTGCTTCTGATCCCTTGATGAGTGAGAGAAATGTTTAAGAAAGATCACTTTACAGAGAGATTCAGGCTGAAATGTGATGACTGTGAGTCAAGCCAAGCCAAAAATTACAGTTCAGAATGAAAGGGGAGGGACGTGGTTTGGGAATCCATTTTCCCACATTCCTGAATCTCAATCATCCCCACCAATGTTTTATAAAAAGAAGCCCAATGGAAAACAATGAGGTCACTTTGTTTAGATGTTTAAAGGAAAGTAGGAGTGGAAGAATAGAAAGAATGACAGTAAATATATGAATTTTAAATCAATATCTATTGCAAGTATGATGGGATCAGAGACTGGAATTTATATAACTTATGACTTCATCACAGAAGGAGGCTTTTTAGTGTTTTCTTCTTGTTTGTGTTGGTAAGCCTTTTATTGCATTATGAAATAATCTGTTGTTAAAATGTTTTAAAGGAATAAGTGTACATGGGCAGAGCACAGTTACTGATTCCCAGGCATCCATATTTCCTTAGTAACGGCATCCACGTGAACCTCAATTTCTCTTTGACTCTGCTAGGGCTGTTCTATTACCACCAGACTTCTGCTTGTGCAGATACTTTGGGCAGGAAGCTACAATCTGATAATGGTGGGCCCAGGTAGACTCTGTTCTTATTACTCCAGTTTATTTTAATGAAACACACAAAGTAAGTCCTAACACCAAGTTTTGCTCACAGCAAAACCTGACAGTAGAACTGGAACAGAAAAACAACACAGAATGATATGAGTGGAATAGAATGCAACCCCCAACTGCAATATCTTTTTTCCTTTAAGATAACAACTTATACTTAATGATAACCAGAGTTATTGGCTGATACTTATCTTCAAGACTGAGACTGCTATAAAAGAAAGAAATGCAAGAGATATATCAAAGACTATTTATAGGCAACATGTTTCCCATTCTCCTGAAATCAAATCATTTGGTCACCTTTAGTCTTATCAGAGCTTTCCCAGTGAGATTTCATAGGAACAGAGAGATCTTTTACCTTGAGAGATGTCTTGTATGCTATCATGATTGATAGAATTATATAAATTATATCTATGTCTACTGTTCTACAGGCTTCAAATTCTCTTGTTGTTTAGACAGAGCAAGTATATACAAAACGAACAGCTACACGTGGGCTATCGGTCTTTGTCCTTTGTCTATCATTTCCTCAGATATTAACTATGGCATACAAATGGCTTCAATCTCTGCCACATTAACCATATTGGAACATTTTTCCCCTCATCTTTTCCCTGATTCATCTACCATTTAGTAATCCATAAGTGAAGAGACATGATTTTAAAGGCAGTTGGGCCAGTAGTCAAAGTTGGAACATGAGTTGCATTAAATGTATGGAGGTCTTATGCAAAAGCAAGCTGGATCCATTAAAGGAATCACAGGAAATGAGCAGCAGGAGTGCGACTTCCATGCAGTGCTGTCCGTTTCTACAGTCCAGCAGTGTGGCTAAGTATCTCCCATTATGACAAAATTAGTGAGCTATTTGGCAAGAAGCAAGTATAAGCATAGGGGACCAGGTCTAACAGTGTGTAATGACAGTGGCCTATTTACATGTGTCCATGGGAAAGCAATAGCTTTCTGTTTTCCTGGTAATACTTAAGGACTTCAGTGAGATTCTCTTCTACTTAGAAAGCACCTGATATCCCACACAGAAAGAACCAGAGAGATGAGAAAACTAGAAAGAAAGGGTATAAAGGATTTTTCCAAGACCTTTTCCAATCTTACATCCCTATATCTGAATACCAGATAATATTTAAAATCAGGATGGCTAATCCTGAGCTCTCCCATCCCCAGACCCTACATAATCTAAGGTACTGTTTTGCAGATTTTTATGGTTTAAATAACACAATGCAATGTCAGGAAGAAAAAAAATCATAAGACACAACACTCCGGATTTTCTCCATTGCTTTTATTCATCTTTCTTGGTACAGTGTCAGCACCTGTTTCTCCAGCTGCCCGAAACGGACAATAGTTTGTTCAGAGTCAGCCCTGGAAGAACAGCAAATATGGATGATATAAAGAATGGATAGTCTTGCCTGGGGTGTTAAATGCTTTTCATTTTCTAATACTGAGTTGAAGTGACATTAGCAAAGAGATCTGATAGTGGTGTTCACCACCCAGATATTCAGTAAAAAGTCCTCAAAAAACAAACCTGGGGTGTTAGATGCTTTTCATTTTCTAATACTGAGTTGAAGTGACATTAGCAAAGAGATCTGATAGTGGTGTTCACCACCCAGATATTCAGTAAAAAGTCCTCCAACTTTCTTCATGATTGTAGCCCCCTATTCCTTACTCCCACAGGGCCTCATGTGTGTACTTTCGGATGTTAAGCATTGCTATAAATCTGGAATTCATCCCCTCTGGGAAACTGACTATAGAAATGGCTCACTTATCAGCATCACACAGACTGTAAGCCATTTAAAAAACACTTTCTGGGGTTGGAGAGATGGCGCATCAGTTACAACACAAGCAGCTCTTGCAGAGGACCAGGGTTCAATTCCCAGCACTCACATGGCCGCTGGCAGCTGTCCGGTCCGTAACTCCAATTTTAAGACATTAGACAACTTCTTATGACCTCCACCAATATTGAACAACATGGGTGCACTTACATACACACAGACAATACACTAGTACACATAAAAAAAATAATAAAATATTTTAAATACTATTATTTCTTAATGACCTCATTCACTCTATTTTTTTAACTGAGATACAAATATTTATTTGTTTCACATCAAGGAAGACAGTTCTTTTTCAAAGGAATTTCTCCATAAGCACCAGGTAGATGAGTCATTAAAAATGGACACATGGAATCCCTAATTATTTTAAACAGAACGAAGGATAAGAGTTTCAATATGACGTTAAGATAAAAGGAATTTATTTTGCAATGTTTCTATCAACCAAGAACTCATAGCAGAGATATAAGAAAATAGAACTAAGTAACTCCAAAATTGAAATTGAAAATAAAGGGTGAACAAAAAAATGAGTGGCAGAGAATAAAAGCTCAGTAACAGAGGGAGCCTTGTCAAAAGCACAATAATGATAGCATTTCTACAAACACAATAGAAGTTAAGAATAAGAAAATAAAAGATCTGAACTATATACTGAAAGAGGACCCATTGTTATTATAATCTCAACATTGGATTTCAGTAACATAGAAATGAATTCAAATATTCATTATATAATCCATTATCATTTATATACAAGACAGCAGTATAAATACTCATAAAGCAACATGTTTGGCAATCCGGTGAAACACTTTCAACATTAAAGATCCGATCTTTATGAAAAATTAATGCAAGCATCCCATTCAAGCTGGTGGCCCAAGAAATAATATCTGATTATCTTTTCTCAAAAATTCAAATAAGAAACTGAAAAGATGTATTTAAAAGGAAGAAAGAAAAAAAAATGGTACTGAACACAGAAAAGGTGCCATTAGCAGACAGAAATAGAAATCCCAGGAAGACAAAAAACAGATGGGATCAAACAAATGGAGAAATGAAAACAGAAGAAACTCCATTCCCAGACACCATAATTAAGCACAATTCTTTCCAGGGCTGTCCTACAGAATATCCAGATTTGGAGTCAACAAATAAAATAAGCAGAAATTGTCGAGAGTGGCAGCAAATAAAGTAATTCACTGAATCATTGCATCGAACCCCTGGCAGAGCTGGATCCATCCCCTCGAAGCCTTATGAGAATACAGACGGTGCCGGCATCTGAGGGGCCGACGCTGGAGAAACAAGTGTGTTAGACACCAACAGCAGAAGGCTTCGTGAAGGGGCAACATAAAGTACTCCATACACGGAGTATGTCCCCACTCGTTGGGCAGCTGGGGGAACTCTATTCACCACAGGTTCTTCTTTCAGGAAGGCCTCACTCAGCCCTCTCCCTGACCATCACAGCCAGTTGCTGCAAATAAATCTGTCCAGATAGATTATTTATTTCAGACTTCGGATTTTCAGATTAGGAATATACAACTTTTGCAACTTGTACACTGGCACACATGACCACTGTTCATTTAGTTAATTTTATCTTTTAATCACAAGAGTAACTTGATGCTTGGACAACATCCGTCCTAAAGAAATTCCAAGCACAGAGCCAGGGTGCGGTTCAGTGACACTGAGCTTGCCTCCCATGCACAGTGTCCTGGGCTTCATCCGTATTGCTAGAAGGAAACGGGAGAGAGAATAGATGAAAGCATTTATCAAGGTTACAATAAAATTATTTTAGATTGAAAAGGTCCAAATGCAAACATTTCTGAATAAGCATTTGCTACTCCAAGTTTAAAGAGAATTCAAAATACATCCTTAAGAGAAGAAGCAATTCATACACCAATCAACTGGATCTCAGATTATTTTAAGAAAATTTAATGATAAGTATTATTATGAATATTTAATAATAATTGTTATTATTAAATATTATTATTTTGGTCTTTTTTTGAGACAGGGTCTCCCTGTAGCCCCACATGGCCTGTAACTTGCTATGTAGACCAGGCTGACCTTGAACTCACAGAGATCCTCCTGCCTCTGCTTCCCGAGTGCTGGAATTAAAGGTGTGCACTACCACACTGGCTCCTATTTTAATTATTTTTATTTTTTAATTATATATGTGTATGGGGGGGTAGGTGCATGTGTGAATACAGGTGCCTACAGAGTCCAGAAAAGAACATCAGATCCCCTAGAGCTGGAATTATAGACAGTTGTGAGCTGCCCAGTGACATGGGGGCTGGGAATTAAATTTAGGTCCTCTAAACAACAGTATGTGCTTTAATGTCCTGAGCATCCATCTAGCCCCTGATCTCAGATATAACAGATGAGGTGCTAGAAAATGATGGAGCATTAATTTCTCCACATTAGAAAAATCAAATATTATGAAAATGAAATAAATATTCCTATTGGCAACTGATTATATAGCAAAGAGATATTTTTTAATGATCAATCTTATATACCCGGGAATCAAACAAAAATAAACCTTACAAATGAAGTCAAGGAGGAATAAGAGTGGGATGCAGGGCATAAGTGCCACTGCCTCCCCTCTGGAGCTGCAGTGTCCAACATGGTAGCCACTAGCCACACACGGCTAAGTCACTCCAAGTTAATATGTGACTGCTTCAGCACACTGCAAATGTTCAGTAACTTCCTATGTGACCAGTGACTCTTGGTTTAATCATTGTATAAAATTCTACTGGGCAATACTTCATTTGAAGAAATGAAGGAAAATTAAAATAGAAAATACACTAACTCTTAAGTTTGGCGAGGTCCCCTTTACAAAATAAAATGTTAATGCCGTCAAAAAAAAAAAAAAAAAGAGCTGGGCTTCTCAGCCCATGCCTTTAATCCTAGCACTCGGGAGGCAGAGGCAGGGATATCTTTGTGAGTTCAAGGCCAGCCTGGTCTACAGAGTGAGTTCCAGGACATCTGGGGCTACAGGGAGACCCTGTCTCAAAAAAAGTAAAAAAAAAAAAAATGTTAATGCCGAAACCAGTCATACTCAAAAAATTGATATACCATAGAGAAATCACATATGTACTGTAAAAAAGTCACATGAAGGATGCTTGTACTCATGGATTATCACTTATAGCTAAAAAATGGAAAAAAAAAACTGAGAAATATGCAGGACAGTTATGGCAGAATGCATGATCTCGGTTGGGGGGGTGGGGGGGAAGGGAAAGGGAAATATGCCTGAACTGAATTGGAAAATGATGTATGAAATGCACAAAGCATCAATAAAAAATAAAAAATAAAAAAAGTCACAAAATATTTATAAAAAATAAAATAGTCGAAAATTTGATAATGTAAACAGTAACAGCATAAAGGATAACACTTGAAAGTGGTGAAGGACAAAAATGAATGGAGAATATTTGTATATACATTATTTGTATAACAATGAGATAATTTGACATATTAAGAAATGAAAAGGCTAAAGAGATGGCTTTGTGGTTTAGAACACTCTTCCAGAGGACCCAGGTTCAGTTCCTAGCACCCACATGGTGACTAACAACTATCCATAACTCCAGTTCCAGGAGATCTGACACCCTCTTCTGGCAGAGGCCAGGGCATTACACACATGTGGTGCACTTACATAGATGAAGACAAGACACTCATACACATAAAATAAAATAATAAATAAAATAATTTTAAAAAGAAATGAAGACAAATAAATGTAGGTAATAATGAGAAAAGAGAAGTCATATATTTAAGCTCTAAAAACTGAATGCATAAGCTCTTTATCATTTCTGATAGGTCAATAAACATAATTCAAAGGTAATAAATTAGTAAACAGGAATATAACACACTAGTGTAAAATGAGCAGCACTTAAAAGAACCCAAACTCAATTGTGAACAATATTGCCTATGAAAAGCAGGTTAGGACAAGTCACGTGGGTTCTTGTTGCATGTTCTGTATGGTTTCATTTTGGTTTTTATCATGGAAAAATACTGCTTCTATGGCAAAAATAAATCGATTAAAATAAATACTATAAAGTTCTATACTCAATATAATCATATCACTCTTGTTTAGTGATCAGAATTATGTAGCCTCCTTCTTAAGATAATCATCTTAGGAAATAGTACGACTATTAAACAATCTCACAGAAAATTAACGACTAAATAATGCCAGCACATTGTAGATACACCTTGCTTTTGCAATAGTAAAGATTTAATGTAGACTTTTAATTTATACACTGAGATCTCGTTCAGTAGGTTTAAAGCTTATGAAAAGGTAAATTTTAAAAAGAGATTACACACTTCTATGTAAAGAAGGAATAGATCTCAACAGCATGAAGACTGTCCCTTGTATTTAGCTCTGAACCCAGACAGGGATTTGGAAGGACAGATTAAGAAATGTGCAACAGATGGGGCCAAGCTTAGTGTTCCTGTGCTCAGTGGTTCTTGCCAGGGGAAAAAAGCCAGACCTCCGAAGTATTGTGAGCAGGCTCTCCTTGCGGTGGCTCTGGCCTCCTAGGAATTAGGAAGTGCCATAAATCTCAGGAGAGGAACTGTCTGTGCAAAATTCCCAGCCCACATTCACAGACTCCAGAAGTTCAGATGCATTTTGTTATGGGTCAGAAAAACAAGTAGGCTTTATGAGTACATCTCTCGACTAGGCACAAACTCCACATCATAGTGCATGCATCCTTCAAGCTACCAAAACTGCTACCTAATCCAGTTTGCAACTATTTTTAGTATACTCATCCCTATCGCCTCAGAAACTGTCCATATTTTTCAGATAAGCCAGTCAGCATGGAACACAGTGCTGGTTTCTGAGATTTCTTTTTGTAAAGCATCTCAGATTTATGATGGGAATTATTTATGGAAACTGTGTACTTTCCACTGGACTTCGACCACCATTTGGTCTATTAGCTTCTAGTTGTGTACTATCCCAGCTTAAGCTTCAGAAGAAAAGGAAGAGAGAGCAACTTTAAAAAAAAAATCTACAGCAATACCCAGTGATTTCTGCCAAAGGTAAACTCTGTTTGGAAACTTGCAAAGTCAGCTGATGAAGAAGTAAATGATATTTCAGAGAATAGGGATTTCTTCTGAGAAATTTTTGGAACTATGTTAATTACAGTCTTTAAAAAAAAAAAAAGGTAAAATAACTTAGTCCCATTGTGTTCCCAGAATATGTACAGCACAGCAGGCAACATTTCTGTCAGCATTCAGTCATATTATTTTCTCAAGAGGTAAGTCTCAATGTGATTTGTCTCCAAACTTCACCAAAGCGCAATGTGGCTACCTTGAAGACACTGCTCATTTAAAAATCATACCAAGTCTAATTATATTTCCAAAATAAGCGGTTTCCAGTCCAGCAAGGATAATGTGGTCACAAGAAGGATGTCCAAATGTACCAATTTACATTGGTTTGGTTTGGCATAACTTTCAAAGTTCTTGAAGTTAAAAGGGGACAACATGTGAATGAGTGCGGTTCAGATAATACACCCAGGACTTTAAGGTTGCCATTCTGTGAGCCATTCAGGAGAAAGATGATCAACTTCAAAACTCCACCTACATAATTTATAATTGCTCAAGCTTCACTTATAGATTATTTTTGCAAAATGCAAAACTCTCCCTTTTAATATGCATTTTATCATTTTTACTCTATCTATATAAATTAAAAGTATGATAATGGAGGAACAGGAGCCATGCAAAGCAAGGGCCTCCAAGCTCCTAGACTGCTATTATTCACAAGATGTATGGTGGTGATATCTCTGAGTCTGAAGGGCTTGAAAGTTGTGTCAAGTTAGATTCATAATGCATCTAATATGCTTCACTTACTGCTCTTTCTGGTTTCTATCTGAAGCCACAGAACAGTTTCTCAGTTATGAGTCGGCCATAGAACCACAGTGGTAGCACAGGTCTGAATTACCCCTTCTGTCTCCATCACCAGCCCTCACTCTTTTATCCAAAATGAAAGTGCATTATTAATTTAGGATGCAGCTGCTTTCTTTAAACAATATAGCGCTTTCCAATTGTTCACATGTAATATATCCAGTCCACACTCCTCTTTCAAATGGTTTTGATTACTGAACTTTAAGAACTCAAGAACTCTTTCTACAAAATCTTTCAAGACACCAAGGAGAGCCTTTCTTAGGCTGAGATTTAAAATTTACACAAGACACAAAGAAAAGTTGCAGATTCTCGGGAATTTCAGTTTGCAACCCCAGAGAACTTATAGTTCAAAAACACTTAAGATAATATAATGAGTTTTAGATTAAAAATAAAAACATATTTTATTTTACCTTGTATTTAAAAGTTATGCACATTAAAATGAGATTTAAGGAAAGTTCTGATTTGCAGTAAAATTTTGTTGGAATTTGGCTTTACTTATTGACATCGCATAAGGATTCAGCTAATAAGTAAACAAAAACTAAATATAGTCAGATTTCTTCATTTTATTAGATATTAATTGACTTTTCATCTTTAATGATTCTCTTAACAGGACCTAATTTAATTCTTTTAAAAATATACTAGAATGTCTCATATGGAGAACAGATCCACATATTTCTCTGATTTTTTGTTTTCTAAAAACATTTTTTCCTCTGAATTCCTTTAAGTTAATTGATATACAGGAAAAATTTAGGGCAATTTCCATTTGGTCAAATTCATGATGGCAGACAGGTGACATTATTCATCTTGGTTTTTAATGACATTTGATTATAGCTAAATCACAAACTATTCTCAAACACTCCCAAGTTGCTGTTCTTAGCTTTGTTCTATATACAATACATGACTACTGGTAGTGAATTAGAAAACTGAAAAAACTATTTTCTTTCCTTTCTTTTTTTTATTTTTTTATTGATGTTTTGTGTATTTCATACATCATTTTCCAATTCAGTTCAGGCATATATCCCTTTCCCTTCCCCCCACCCCACCCCTACCCATCCCAGATCATGCATTCTTGCCGTAACTTTTCTGCATCTTTCTGTTTTGTTTTGTTTTCATTTTTTTTTTAACAGTAAGTGATAATTTGTGAGTACAAGCATCCTTCATGTAAAACCAGTTTGCAAGCAGCAGTGCCCAAACCCACAAAGCTCATAGGTCCCACCATCCAGCAGGGGGGGCTTGTATGTTCAATCAAGTTGATCAAATGAGTGTCCAGTCTATATTGTTGTAGTTTCACCATTAACCCCAATCGAAGCCCTTACATTCTACCACGCCCCCTCTTCCGCAGATTGTTCCCTAGGCTTAGAAAAGGGGCACAGGTGGATGAGAAGCAAAACACTCTACTTTCTCTGGAGCTGATGTCTTGGTCTCTAGTCAGTTCTGGCTGTTTTCTTTCATGGGCTGCCAGCTTGTCCAGGCATAACCTTTCGATCCTACTAATGAAGCACATGCAATTAGATATTTAGGTATTAAACAGTATAATATATAGCCTTTCGATCCTACTAATGAAGCACACACAATTAGATATATAGGTATTTAAACAGTACTAATTGTTATGGTAGGTTTCTTTGGTATAGACACAGATGTTTGGATGGTATGTTAATTCATGATTTACATTTTCTTCTGTTAAGTATGGCAGGGTCTTCGTGTGGTTTATAACATCTCCTAACCATTAGAGGATGTAAGCTTGTGGCATCAGCCGTGGGTTATTCCTCCAAGGAGAGAGCTAATAGCCAATTAGATTTGGGATATACAGACATATGGCTGCCACTGCTGCACAGTATTTCCAGGCAGGTGAGGTGTAGCTGGTGCTGACGGAGGAGTCTTGCTTGACTCAAGGAGACCTATATTTGCTTTATTGGTTTAGTGGCCTTTGGTAACACTCTCTGGCATTCCAGAGACCATCTGTATACTTGCAAGTGCGGTCTCCATACATCTTTCCCATGTTTACATCAGGTCTTCAAGAGCAGGGCCTTATCGCCTTTCTTCCTGCAGATATCCCAGTTTGGAGGCAAGGAGCCTCCACCTTTTGTGGGGGCTTGGATCCCATGGCCAACATCTCCTTGGTAGAATAATCCATTGTTGATGTCAGAGCTCCTGTATTAATATATTTTGCTTAAGCGCATAGTTTAAGGAGACTTTAGCATTATATTTGGTTCTGAATAGAGAATAATACTTTTCACAGTTTCCACATCCATTAGTCAATTAAAGAAGGCAGTTTCACCAATTTTACAAGAGAATACCTCTATAACAGCTGGCTCCAATCTACAGCTGGAGAACGACCTCATCATCATCATATTTCTCCTTATTCTATGGGGGGGGTTAAGAAAGTCTCTTGTATTAAAACCTTTGCGGCACCTAGAAGGTAAGCTTCATTAGGATTCATTAAAAATAGCTGTTACTCGTAGGATCCACAGAGGAGCCTGATGTCTGCAGCAATCTGTGGCATTTCTTCCCTTCAATGCCCAGAGGAGTCAGTCCTTCTGCTGGCACTTTCTGATACATCCTACTCACTGCAGAGCTGCATTTTCTTTCTCAGCCATTAAGTTGGTGATACTCTGGCCTGTTGGAACATACAAGTCCTTTCCCCTAGTTAGTTTTGAGATTTAGATTGCAAGGTTTTTTGACAAAAAGTTTTCATATCTATTTCCCCTTTTTTTTATTTTAGAATTTTATTTTTGACCCATGATTCTCAAAAAAGGCAGTTGTATTATACACACCTATAGGCTGGAATCAAGGCACTGATTTCATCAAATTCACCCATGCTCTTTTGGGTTACCGTATGCGATTAACTTGGGAAACAAACTTTATTTTTAAATTAAATCATCCTATAGGTGAAAGAGATTGCTACAAGGTGATACTATATGACAGCAAAATTATAGAGAACATTTGTTTATGCCAATCCCAAAGTAATTGTTATACAGTTTTTAATTAAAGCTAATGTGGACAACAGGAATTTATATCACCAATTAACTCAGATGCATTACCGTTTTTATCAACCTTTAAACCAATGTTGTTTAATATACACATATTTACTTTTACTAAGTCCTAAAACACCATGTATCCTGTAGACAGAGTCTGGGCAAAACTGGATACTTGTTGAACTCACGTCAATTAAATATGCACCAATCGAATATACACCGGTGTCCCTCTCGCACCCCTCCCACCCTTCTCGACATTTTTTTTAAGACAAGGTCTCTCTGTAGCCCCACCTGGCTTACAATTTGCTATGTAGATCAGGTTGGCCTGTAGCTCACAGAGATCCACCTGACTCTGCCTCCCAAGTGAGTGCTGAGATTAAAGGTATGTACCACCTTGCCTGAGGTAAAAAGATAATTTCTGAAGTTAGCTATATGTTCACAAAAATTATGGAAGTGGGATAGAAAGATGGCTCAGCAGTTAAGACAACTTGCTGTTTTTTCAGAGGACTTGGGTTTGGTTTCCAGATCTTACATGGCAGCTAACAACCACCAGTAACTCCAGTTCCAGTGGTTTCAGCACCTTCTTCTGGTGTCCACAGGCAGAAAAATCAAGGAGGAAAATTTTGAAAGAGAAACACTTCAATGTACAAAGTTTAATACTTTTAAATATCACATTTAAATTTTTACAGATTAAGAACGATCCAATCAGAAAGAAAATTAAGTTTACTTAAATTAATCTTTAAGTCCCATGCATAAGCTTCAAGACAACTAGAACCTGTACTGAAAACGGGAATCAAATATAAGAAAAGTTGTAACCACAATGATTATCATGTTTCAGATGTCAAATGCAGATTGTACTTTAAGCTAACACTCTGGTTCCCCTACATTAGTGGAAGTACTTTGTATGTGAGGAAGAAAAGTTTTGTCTATAAAATGTTTGCTCTCTCAGACCATTTTTCCGCTTGCTGTTTGTAGTAAAGAATCTGTGTTCATCCCAATCTTCACCATTCATACTTCTCAGAAAAGGGCAGAAGCTCAGTAATTTATTTTTTTGTTAGATTATTTTGAAATTACCAAACCCTCAATAGAGAGAGGAAGAGCAGAGGGGGGAATGGAATAGAGAGAGAGAGAGAGAGAGAGGAAGAGCAGGGAGGGGAATGGAATAGAGAGAGAGGAAGAGCAGAGGGGGGAATGGAATAAAGAGAGAGAGGAAGAGCACAGGGGGAATGGAATAGAGAGAGGAAGAGCAGAGGGGGGCTGGAATAGAGAGAGCGAGGAAGTAGCCAGGGGGGAATGATATAAAGAGAGAGAGGAAACGAGCAGAGGGTGGGACTGGAATAGACGAGGGAAGAGCAGATGGGGAAATGACCTAGCGAGAGAGAGGAAGAGTAGAGGGGGAATGGAATAGAGAGAGAGGAGAAAGAGGCAGAGTGGGAAGTGGAATCGAGGATCGATAGACGGAAGAGCAGCGGGGATGGAATGGAGAGAGGAAGAGCAGGGGGGAATGGAATAGAGAGAGAGAGAGGACGAGCAGGGGACTGGCAATAGGGAGAGAGGAAGAGCAGGGGGAGTGGAATAGAGAGAGGAAGAGTAGAGGGGGAATGGAATAGAGAGAGAGAGAGGAAGAGCAGGGGGGATGGAATGGAGAGAGGAAGAGCAGGGGGGAATGGAATAGAGAGAGAGCACTGAGACCAGAGCATTTGGGGGGGAATGGACAATAGAGAGAGCGAGAGAGGACGATCATGGGGAACGCGCTCGAGGAGAGTGAGAGTAGAGGGGAATGGAATAGAGAGAGAGGAAGAGCTATGGGGTATGGAATGGAGAGAGGAAGAGCAGGGGGAATGGAATAGAGAAAGAGAGGAAGAGCATGAGGGGGGAATGGAATGAGATAGAGAGAGAGAAGAGAGGGGGATGGAATGAGAGAGAAGAGGAAAGAGGCAGAAGAGAAGGAAAAAGGAGAGAGAGGATGAAAGAGCAGAGGGGGAGGAATAGAGGAAGAGAGAGAGGAAAAGCCAGGGGGACTTGGAATACGAAGAAGAGGAGAGGAAGGCAGAGGGGGAATTGGACTAGAGATGAGAGAGGAAGGAAGAGCAGGGGGGGGATATGGAATAGAGAGGAGAGAGCAGGGGGACGATAGGAGATAGAGAGAGGAGAGAGAGCAGGGGGAATGGAAATAGAGAGAGAGGAGGGAAAGCGAGGGGTAATGGAATAGAGAGAGGAAGAGGGGCAGAGGGGATGGAATAGAGAGAGAGAGGATAGAGGAATCCAGGGGAGGAATGGAATAGAGAGAGGAAGAGCAGAGGGGGAGATGGAATAGAGAGAGAGAGGAAGAGCCGGGGGGATGTGAATGGCGAGAGCGAGAGGCAAGAGCAGGAGGGAATGGATGATAGAGAGAGAGAGGAAGAACAGAGGGGGGATGGAATAGAGAGAGGAAGAGCATATGGAATAGTGAGAGAGAGGAAGAGCAGAGGGGGAATGGAATAGAGAGAGAGAGAAACGTAGCAGGGTGGGGGAATCGGAATAGAGAGAGGAGAGCAGAGAGGGGAGGAATAGATGAGAGAGAGGAGAGCAGAGGGGGAATGGAATAGAGAGAGAGAGAGATAGAAGAGCAGGGGAATGGAATAGAGAGAGAGAGGAAGAGCAGGGGGAAATGGAATAGAGAGAGAGGAAGAGCAGGGGCGAATGGAATAGAGAGAGAGAGGAAGAGCAGAGGGGGAATGGAATAGAGAGAGAGAGGAAGAGCAGAGGGGGAATGGAATAGAGAGAGGAAGAGCAGAGGGGGAATGGAATAGAGAGAGAGAGGAAGAGCAGGAGGGAATGGAATAGAGAGAGGAAGAGCAGAGGGGGAATGGAATAGAGAGAGAGAGGAAGAGCAGAGGGGGGAATGGAATAGAGGGGGGGGAGGAGATAAAATGAGAACATGCCAGGAAAAGGGGGAGGAAGAAAGCAAAGCACAAATGTTACGTATTTTATCTTTCCAGAAAAGGGCAAGAAGACATATACGCTCCAGGTTCTATTTTTCTCAACTTTTATTTCTGTGTATCCTGAAACTAAATGTTTGATGATGATCAGCTCTCTGAACTTCCTGTTTCTTGGGGTTAAAATTTGAGCATTACTTTAGTTGAGATTGGAGAAATTTGCTTTTGGGTAAGGAAGGAATATTTGATAGTGATATATGACCTCTCCCCCCCCCCGCCCATTTACCATCTCAGTACTTATATTCGCTAATATGAAATATGCCCCTTTGCTTTCAGGTCTAGATGTTGATGGAATATATCGCATTAGTGGCAATCTGGCAACAATACAGAAGTTAAGATTTATCGTCAACCAAGGTAAATGATTGTTTTACTTCGGACATTTTTTTCAGTTGTTACATCTCCAACAATACTTCAGACTCTGCTGTGTGCACGGGAAACAGATATAAAGCTTTGAGGGGAGAAAGAAAAATTGAAGAAAATGAGAAATTATTATCAGAGAAACAAATAATAACCAATTTACTGGAGATGAATAGAAAAAAAGGTCCACCTTTTTTTGCTCATGTGAAATAAATAATAAGTGGAACCAAACAAAGTCAAAACTGAGGAAGAGAATGATATCAGAATAAAAGAAAAATAACAGGTTTGAAAAAATGTTACTGGGTTATAATTGGCACTTGATTTTTGTTAATCATGAAAGAACAGGCAAATGAAAAATAAAACATGAAGGCAATTTCTTTCTGCAGATGAATAGATAAATAAATGTGATCCATCCACATAACAGAATATTACTCAGTGATAAATAGGAACCACCTATTGAGCTATGAACAGACATAGACTTTAAATGTATATTGCTGAACAAATGACACCAAAGACTAGATAAGAAAAACTGTACAACATTCTGGGAAATAAAAACATAGACATAGTGAAAGATTAGTGATAACAAGAAATTTAGGAGGGAAGAGATGAGTAAGCGAGCATGGAATTTGAGAGCAGATAATTTTGGGTGACATTGGCATTGCCACGATCCATAAAATAAATGACACAAAGACTGAATCCTCATATAAACTATGGAGATTAGTAATTAATAATATATCCACATTGGCTCATTAACTGTAACAAAGTTACCTCATTAATACAAGTCGTTAACACTGGGGGAAATTCATGGAAGTATGAGGAGGTATATAGTAACTACACTAACTCTTCAATTTTTCTATGAACTTAAAACCACTCTTAAACATATATTAACTAAAAATAACAATAGGAAAATTATGAAATGAGAACTGGAAGCTCAAGTCTACTTAGGATGATGTCATAAACAGTTCATATGTTTTATAATCTGACAAAATAAGATGGAACCCATACCCCACACACACACCTTTAATCTGTTCCTGTCTTTGGTATCTTCTTTAAGCTCTTTGTGCTTGTGTTTCTTTTCAGAAAAAAATGGTGGGATAATGTAGAGTGCTTTAAAAACGTGTGAAAGTGAAATTTAAAAAGGGCTGGAGAGAGATGGCTTAGTGATTAAGAATGCTGCCTTCTCTAGCAGAGGATCTAGGTTTCATTCCCATCATCTATATCAGGTGGCTCACAACTGCCTGTAACTCCAATTCCAGGGGATTCAATACCCATTTCTGGCCTCCATGGGTGCCTGCATACATGTGGTACACATATATAAACTCAGGCTCACAAACATGCACATAAAATAAATAAAATAAAAAGAAGAATTTTTAATTTTTTTCCAGAATGAAATTAAATAACACATATGATGTTCCCTAGTAATGTGACATTCATATTAGTTTTCCTTAAAATTAAAAATAGTGAATAGTGTCTTCAAAGTAATTTATAATACCTCATAACATGACTTCATACCGGACTTCTAGAGAGTGTCAGATCCTCTGATTCACCTTTATACTGTTTTGTGTGGCTACTGTTGCATCTGTTATTGCCGGAGCTTGACCTCAGGGCACGCACCTGCTAGGCATGTGCTGTGACACTGAGCTATATATTCTGAGGTCATAACAAGTCTTAGGTTGCCATCACACATCAGCTTACTGGCTTACTGATGTCCTTCACAGTGTTTTAAAATCTTATTTCTCTTAATTTCCAACATCTTCCTATCTCTTTTTTCTTTCCCTTCGTATAGAAGCTTTCAGAAACATGGTGGATTTTGTTTTCTTATTCTCAGGGGCCCAAACTGTTAAGTAGCTTCAGGAAGCTTCCTGTCCTGTTTGTCTTGTGTTCTCACACAGGGTACTTGAATATACTATAGTATATTCAACTAACTATACATCTAAAATTCCATCTATGTTAAGACCCACAGTTTTAATACTATCTTCATAATTAATGCAGTCAAACATACCTAGTGATTATATATCAAGAAGCACTAAAATTTGAAAGCTTTGTTCTCACAAAAATAGGATATATGGTGAAATATCTGTCCCTTCCACAAATATCTATAAAAGGGTAGATTTGGAACATGTGTGTTTTATTAAGATTTATTTTACTGTTTTTAATTATGTGTATGTGTGGGTCTATGGGCTGATGTGCACAGAGATAGAGACCCCAGGCATAGAATATCCCTGGACCTGATAGACAGTTGTAAGCCACTGGTGTGGGTGCTGAGGATCGATCTATGGTCCTCTGCAAGAGCAAAACATTCTCTTAACCCTGTCTTCTCTCTAGCCTCTCGGTTTGCTTTTTTCCTTAAACCAGTACTAGTTCTGAGGCCTCCCTATGTGGAATTCTTCATTAATATTTGTGAAACGATTATGTGTGTGTGTGTGTGAGAGAGAGAGAGAGAGAGAGAGAGAGGGAGAGAGAGAGAGAGGGAGGGAGAGAGAGAGAGGAGCATGTGTGTAGTGTGTGTGAACACACAACCCTATGTACACTACAGGTGGAGGTATTAAAACTGGTAAGCATTAAACTCTTCCTGTATAAATTGAACTCAGTGCACCCACTCTTTTATGTGCTGAGTATAGTTCTTCATGGTAGTTGCCCCATAATTCTTGTTTCTGGGAATCTATAAGAGCTCTGCTAATTGACTAACATCACTGGGCAAAACACAGACCTAAATAAATGCTGCATCAGTTATTCATATCAGTCTCATTGGTCTGAACCAGAGTGTCCCTTCCACAGGAAAAACTGTATAAAATAGTCCAGCCTCATTTTTATTCTGTTTATAACCAGCTAAAATCATTCTGGTAAGATATCTCATGCTGAAACTATATCCTGATTGGAATTCTAGACAGCTGGGCAACACATTTCTCCTACAAAGAAGAAATCTCAAAACAGAAGCCATGCTAGCAACAAACACTAGCTGCATTTCCTGCCTTTAAAAAATTATGCTCAGCAGTTTGAAAAGGAAGAAAAACAATCTGCAATGAAAATATGAGATCTATCCATCTCGTCTTTTACAGTCCAAACTTGAGCATCCTCGGAGCCTTTGTAGCTGCTCATGTTTCCAGGAAAGTTGACAATGTAAAGCTGAGCAGAGGCCTGAGTTGGTATCTGTAGCACAGAATTGTCAGTAAACAGTCTCTCTATGTTACAGCACTGTAGGAATACAGCACATTCAACACAAATTCTGCTACATTCGAACCCTCGATTCTGGTGACTCTCCAACTTATATTCTTGAGTTTTCAAATTACATGACAAATGGAATGTACATATACCAGCCAGCCCTTTTCTAATTTGATCATAAAATTCTTTGAATTTATTTTCTGGAATGATCAAACATACCTTACTCTCCATTGACACCAGAGCTCTAACAGTAGCGCTAACACAGAAGAGAAGCCATGCTGGGGGACAAAGTGGCTCACATATGCATGTTCCCTTGTGTGTACATCCATTGTTGTGTGCCTCTGTGTGAATGCACATGTGTGTGCGATTAAAGTATCCTGGTCCCATGAAAAGTATACAGTGCTCCCTGAACATGATACATACATTTTCTAGTTTCATAGGGGACATAAACGAGTTTGGTATATTATTCATCTAATAACATCTTTTATCTTCTCCATGTTCACCTTATGTAATGTTTCTTTTAAAAGAGGATCTAAATATAAAGCCCTTCCTACTCTTAGACTACACAAATGAAAACTGATTTTGGAAAGTTTCAAGAACAGTAGAATTGCAATTTATGTGTTTCACTGACTTTCCTGAATACTATAATCATCAGCAATTCTAAATACATCAGTTGAATGATTCAATTTGTTTTGGTTTTCTGTTTTACTCACTAAACCAGAAAGAATTAGATACCCTTATTATACTTCCAGATCAGATGACATACAAGTTAAATTTAAAGTGATCACTTTTGCAAAACATTTCCTAATTAAAACTAGTAATGATGATAATAATTTCATTATATAAGTAGCTACCATTTTCATAATTTAGTATGTCAGACTATGTACTGAATGCCCTGTATATAATTTAATTTCATCCTTTCTTCAACCTCATAGTGAAGATATGATTATTATACCCATTTTGAAATTAGGAAACTGAGGTAAGCCCCAGATGTTAATAATGTCCCAAGAACACCCAAGATGTTAAGGGTTTAAAGGAGGTAGGACTAACTCTCAGCTCTCTGGCTCAGAACCTATGCTGCAAAATTCTGTCAGAAATTGGCATTCCCCACTCATTGACTCTTTATTAAAACCTTACAAAAGCAGGTACATGCTTTTATACTGCATACATTGGTTTGTGCCTTCCCGTTTTCACCTGCTTCTCAGTACGGGTGAGCTGTAAGTACTACCATTCAGTTTAGCGAGAACTGTTCAAGAAAAAGTGATCCTCCGGGAAACACCAAGCATCACAGTAATGCAGAATTCTGGCACTGCCTTCTCTGCAGGGATTATGAATCTGTGCTTGGACCCAGAATCATTTTGCAGTCCTGCAGAAAGGCACTGGAAACTCTGCATTTATTGTAGTGAGCAGTGTTCTGCCTTCTGTGTTGAATCTGGTGACAGCTTTCAGTGACATTTTGCTGATCCAACTCTTCTGGTCTATATGGGCATCCCCAAAGAAAACTGGTGTGTGACCTTAGATGTCAACCTGTCATCAGCCTGTGTCATTGTGTTGATTCTTCTGCATGATCTGTGACCTCTTGGTGGTTTTCTAGCATGGGCATACATATATAAAGGACAGGCTTCAGCATGGAGTGTGCTGCACAACTGTCTCAAGAACTCTTGACAGTGGGTCTTAGAAATCCCTCCAGATTGAATTCCCATGCTTCCTCATATCAGTGCTCAGACTCAGCTACCACCAACGCTAATTGGCCTAACTCCAAATCCACTTCTGACTTTCTTCAGTATTACTGTCCAGTATCCCTTCAATTCACCCTTTACATAAGAGACCAGAGAGATTGGCATCTTTTCTGGAAAATAGCAGTTATAAAGCTTCCCAAACACATGAGCCAAAGGAAGAACTATGAAGCCCTGCAGGAAGAAGTAGCTGGGAATTTTCCAGACTGGTACACAGTAACAAATATTCTTTGTAACAGTTTGCCTAGAGCTGGAGGGATTCCTTCTTACCAAGGTTTTAAAATTGATTTCTGCAGATAGAGCATTGTATTCACTTTTTTACTACAGAAGATCAAAATATATGTTACATAAACCTACATGGCCAAGAATCTTGTATGTACATCCATTGTCATGTATGTGTGTGTGTGTTTGTGGTATGTGCATTCGTGTGTGCTGGTTTTAGTGAAAGATGGTTGTTTGCTTTTAAATCGATCTGTAGTCTTGTACTTTGCTTACATTTATTCACAAAAATTTTATTGGTACAATAATACATACTAGATGTTTGGTGGAAATGATACATTTGCTTACTTTGAACTTGTTAATAATAAACTGCATTAGAAACAAACTATTAGAAAAGCAATTTTGTCTCACCAACTATACCTAAGCTTTTATGTAGACTACACTTTAAAGCAAACCACTAACTTTAGCAGCTATCCCTGTGCCTTTAGTGTTATTTGCAACATCAAAACTGAATAAAGGAAAAGAAAGAATGTGAACAATTAGAAGCTTCATCATGAAAGAAGCAAGTGGATGAAACAGAAAGGGACATTGGGAAGGATTTCAAAACTTCTAGTTCTGTTCTTATAAAAGAGCCCCTGTATCAAATCCAATCACTTTTTCTATTAAGTGAGTTTATAGTGTTCTCTTAGTATTTTAAATATGAGTATTTCCTTAAACCTACTTCACTTTCACTGCCAACCATGGCATCAAGAAAACAACTGTTACTTGCTTTATATCATTCTGTGAGACATTTTATTTGTTGGTTTTTTTCCTATAGGTCAAATCATTGATATTGTACCTTTTTTGCTTCCATGGGACAAGATTATCTTTTAACAATTTTATTTTCCCCTTATAGCCAGAAAGATTACTTGTTCATAAAAGGCCAGACTCCAACATTGTTTGGGTCTTTAGAAATTTTATTTGACCTCATTTTTCAGCTACATTCAGTCATGGAGCTTGAAAGTTATAGATGGTGAAATTCATATTGCTTTCTAGCTGGTTAGAAAAATGTATTAGCATCGGTAAATATTTCTGAGGTCAAAACAATAAACTCTTTAAGCTCATACACAGTTATAATAGTTTCTAATTTTTATATGATCCCGTATATTCTAATCAGATGTTTCGGAAGCCTTTAAAGTATTGAGGAACTTCCTTAAACCAAAATTGTACATGTATTGTGGGTTATCTTATTTAATTAATTCAAAATAGGCAATAAAGAGCTGAATTAAGTCTATAATTGAAACAATTAAAGGCACAGACAATCAAGTGGAGAAAGAACAACAGATAAGAATCAAAGGGTCTGCCCTCTTATCTTAATTCTGAGCTATTCTGTAAGTCTAATAGGATCTATTTTAACTTCATTGAATCTCAGATTCTTCATTTCTAAACTGGGAATAAGAATTAAAATGTGGGTACTTTAAAAACTGAATCAGCCAAGTGATAATTACTTTAATTAGGATGACAATGAATTAGATGAAATGATATCAATATTACTTAGTTTTCTTAGTAATAATGTAATGCTAAATATGAATAATTACATATGTTTTGTCATCTGCATGAATGAATTTTCTTTGTTAATAATAAGATTCTTCTTCTAGAAAGACAAACCAAATAGAGGAAGACTCTGGAGATGACTTGCTGCCCAAAGTTTGGTCCTGTTACTAAACAAATGCATGGGTTACTAGACATATGCATGGGTTTCTATATTCCTGGGCATAAAAGAGAAACTAAATTTCATTTTGTCATTACGTTTTATTACAAGTAATAGGTAAAGTGGAAATTTTAGGTTCTAATTTAATTTGGCTTTTCCATGTAGATTTGGCCACTGAATCTAGAAACAAAATCAGAGTTATGTAATGGCCAGCCCTCAACCCCCCATCCAGGATATTTATAAAATTGTATCATCCCAAAACAAGGCATCTTGGTATCATAAAAGCATGGAAGAGATTAGTAGCAAGATAGAAACTTTTTTTTTTTTTTGGTTTTTTCAAGACAGGGTCTCCCTGTAGCCCCAGCTGTCCTGGAACTCTCTCTGTAGACCAGGCTGGCCTTGAACTCACAAATATCCGCCTGCCTCTGCCTCCTGAGTGCTAGGATTAAAGGTGCATGCCACCACGCCCGGTGCAAGACAGAAACGTTATACCTAAGTAGTGTACTCGTGAAGGTCACATCCCATCCCTTTTGCTACATTTGGTTGCTTAGGAGGAAGTAGCTGTTCTTACCCATCTCCCAGGGGAAGACATTACACAAGGCATTGTAATCCATAGAAAGGGACATCTTTGAGTTTCTGCTACAAGAATCAAGTGGTAGAACTTTCCAAAAATAAAGACTTTGTATTTCACTCATAGAAACTCCCACATAACTCAGGTTCATTATAATATATATATATATATATATATATACTATTAATATATCTATCTGAAACACCCAGATGAGTCAAGTTTGTAGCCAGTTTTAGGAGACTCCATCACAATATCTGACTAACTTTGCTTTGGCTCTCCAGAGCAAATATGACTGCTCTGGCCATTAAGCTATACCAGGTAGGAAACTTAAGAGACGCAGAAGAAGGTCATCAACCACTTTTTCATTAACCAGTTTTCTAGTTCAAGGAAGCTTTCTCTTGGATTATTGATTAATAACATTGACTATCTTTTATGGACTGAATCAGTACTTAATGCCATGGTTGTAGTATATATGCTCTTAGTAGAATTAAAATTATGATCTGTTTCACTATTCCAACATGGGTTGTGGATTCTGGAGTAAATAAAAAGGAAAGATACTTTAGCTAATTATTTTCTAAAAAAAAAAATGAAAGACTAAATAATATTGAAAAATATAACAATATGTGCCAGAGCTGAGAAAAGCTAACATTTAGTTGAGAATTTACTACATGGCAGGTTCTCAAAAGCAAAATTCTCTCTAAACCTCATTCTTCTTATGAAAAAACCATATTTCAGAAGTTTAAATAACCTTTCTAAAGCGACAAAGTCAATACAGAATAAGAAGCCAAGATGAATCTATTTAAAACTTATACTGAAAAGAAGTAATACATTTCCAGTTTGCTCTACTCAGCTTACCAGGGGAGAGACCTGAGGCATATTTTCTTTTTTCAAATGTCAAAGTCAAGACCTACTTTTCATTATAATGCTGTTTTCCTAGTATCCAGCTTATAGGATCCTTCTATAAGAGAAAAGCTTATTTTTAATTGTCTCTTCAGAAAATAGTACCTACTTTTCTATTACTTTATCAAGAGTAAAACTTGATTGATGTTTATATTCTTAACATAGAAAAGTGTCTGACACTTTGTAAGTACTGAACAAAACTTGCTTCAACAAAATAGACTAAGAAAATGATGAACTTCTGCTACAAACCAGTTCTCTGTCAAGATGACCTTGTCAGTGGGTGGCTTTTATGTTCTATTCCTCATTTTAATTTTTTTATTTTATATATATATGTGAGTGTTTTCCTTGCATGGATGTAAGTGTACACATGCATGCAATGGCTGTGGAGGGCAGAGGAGAGTGTCATATCTTCTGGAACTGGTGTTAGAGACCATCAGGAGCGACCATGTGGGTGCTGGGAACTGGGCCCAGGTCTTCTGTAAGAGGCAACCAATACTCAACTGCTGAGCCACCTCTCAAATCCTCATGCTTTATTTCTTCTTTCTCTCAACAAAAAGAGCACTCATGCTATCTTCTACATCTGTTTTTCTCCCAGACCCCTCTAAATTAGCACCCGGTTTGATATGGATAAAATAGTTGAAGGACAGACATGAATAGTGAACAGTCCCATAATTCCATCCTCAGCCTCAATATCACAGGGATTAAGGACAGGCAACTGATCAACACAACATGTTATTAGTATTGAACACATCAGACAGTGTAAGAAGTAATCACTGATGTGACATCTTGACCTCCAAAATGCTGAGAAATATGAATTAGAAAGAAAATTGGGGTTCATAACGCTGAATGGACTTGCATTGCTCTTTGAACCCTGAGGCCCTGAATTTCAAAGGTATGTCTTGTTTTTGTTTTCACACCAGAAATACCTATTGTTGATATTACAGTTTTAATGGCCCACATGTATTTATAAATCATCTCTTTTGTAAGGTGCCCCATACACTTTGGTAACATTTCCTGGAAAATGTGTTCTGTAAGGAAAAAAAGAAAAAAAAAAAAAAAACCAGCTTCATCTTCTCAAAGCTGCTTATGAAAGTGAAGCCAACATTTGGAAGACAGGGAAGAGGTTTTTCATCCACAGTTTGAACATTTGTCTGAAGTTTACACAATGCAGGGTTTGAAGCAAGATTGAAACTAAGGATTGAATGACTTGGAGTCATACTTTTAACATAAAAGTCCATTCTCATTTATGCTCTCATATCACTGAGCCCTCCCTTCCGCTCTGAGGGTCCAACAGATGGATTTACATAGAACTAAGGTCCCCGAAATTGGATTTCTATTTTATATCATTCATTTGTCATGCACTTAAGAATCTCTTACTAGATGTGAGGCATTATGTGAGATACTGGAAATACATCAATGAGTGGAACAAGTGACATTCTCTAGCTCATGAAACCTCCATGTTCATGGACATTCCAATGTGCTGGCTAAGAATACTGGCATAAAATAGAAAACACCCGACTCTACAGGCCTGCCAAGTTCTGGTCCTTTCTTCTCCTTAAATAGCAACAAGGATTGGTGGCATCTGTCTTTCCTGCTGCGTCACCCTCTTCTCATCCCTTTCTCTGGTCCAGATTGCTTCTCTTTGTGTATTTCCATCCTTCATTGTTGCTGCATTCTTTCCCAGTGCACCACTCCCTGTCTTCAACTATTCTTTTTATGTCCAGGCACTCTAAGATGATCAGTCCTGTTTCTCTGCTTAGCATGTTAGAATCTCTAATGCTGCTTCAGTCTTTTTTGCTGGCAGATGTGTATATTATTAGAACAGCAGGTCTGTCCTTCTGAACAAAAGGCCCACCATCAGAGGTTTTGCTTACAGATAAACTCACCGGTTGACTTCCAGAATAAATCTCAACAGGAAATAGCTTCTGCTGCTGCCATGTTCCCATAATGCTTTGCAACTCTGGGTTAGTCCGTTTGACATCTCATCTGCTTCCCTCCCACTTGCCAGGGTGATCTTTAAGCCCAGCCTGTGCCATTCTTATTGTATATTCTCAATGAAGTTATGCCTCCGAGATCCTCATTTCTGCTTTCCAGAGAACTCAGCATTCCACTTCTGTCCTCAAAGATCCACCAGGATTAAAACCAGGGTTTAAATATCTCCTCCAACATGGAAGTATCAATTATGCCTTCTAAACTTCAAGGTCACTGCAGGGCCTTAAGGAGCTTACTTTGGTCATTCTCATACCATCTGTCATTTCTCTTTCCCTTTATCTTGCCATCCGCTCAGCATTAGTAACACCATACCCTCCCATCCACCCTGCTCCCAACAGTCTGCTCAAGGGTTCCAAGGGGTTGGCCTGGTTAGTATTAACACTCAACTCGACAAAACCTAGGATTACCTGGGAAGAGAATCTCCACTGAGGAATTTCTTCCATCTGATTGGCCAGTGGTCATGACTCTGGAGGCTTATCTTGATTATTAATCAATGTAAGAGGGCCCAGAACACAGTGGGCAGCACAGTTCCCTAGGTAGATGGGCCTGAGCTTTATAAGAAAGCTAGCTAAGTAGGCAGAAGCTTGCCTGCCAGCCAGAAAGCATCCTCCTCTCAGAGAAGTTCCCACATACTGCTTCCATCATGAAGAGAGTTCTGTAGGAGGAGATAATGTTGTGTGGCTTGGCAAGGAGGCCTGCCTTCAAGTTCCTGCCTTGAATTCCCTTCGTAATGTATGACCTATAATTGTAAGTGAAATAAACCCTTTGTCCCTGTTCTAGCTTGTCTTCCATTGCTGTGACAAAACACTGACCAACACCAACTTGGGGAAGAAAGGGTTTATTCAACTTACATCTCCTGGGTCACAGTTCTCACTCAGGGAGCCCAAGGCAAGAACTCAGGGCAGGAACCTGGAGGCAGGAGCTGAAGCACAGGCCATGGAGGAATGCTGTTCACTGGCTTGCTCCCCTGGCTCATGCCCAGCCTGCCTTCTTACACCGTACACCACCACCTGCCCAGGGTGGCACTACTCATTATGGGCTGGGCCCTCCCACACTGCTCGACCATCAAGACAATACTCCACAGATGTGACCACAGGCCAATCCAATGGAGCCAATTCCCCAATTGAGGCTCCTTCAACCCAGGTGTGTCAAGTTGACACTAAAGCTATCCAGCACAGTCTCCTAAAGTAGCTTGGGCAGGTTATTTATTACAATAGTGAAGAGACTTGAACAGTGATCATCTGCCAGTCTGAGTAAAGTAAACATTCCCTCTGCTATTCCTGGGAAGCATACAGTGAGGGACCTGGGGTAATCAGGCCAAGGGTGAGGATTGCAAGTTGCTGGATAAGCTATATTGACAGACAATGTTGACTCACTTCAAATTACAGGATTTCAGTAGCCATAAACCCATCTTTGCCTGAAAAGTTGATTCTGGCCCCCAAACTATTTTACCTCTCATTTGTCTATTCATTGTTACGTATGGATTAAGATAGCTCTTGCATTACACATTTGTGTAATTTTTTACTAACATTATCCTCACTACTAATCTAATAACCCACGAATTCCTCCTTATTGAAACTTAACAAGCTACAAAATACAAAATACCACACAGGACCGTTTACAGTCCTTTTAACATAGTGAAGTGTGCTAACCTGGGTGAGTTCATACCTCCAAATTACAAAGATGAAAATTTAAAATTTGAAAAAATGGTTCTATATATCTTGATATCTGTTTTTCCATTTATATCACCTTGTGTGTTGGTAGAAGGAGCAATGGTCAAGTACTTTGACTTTGATGGGATAGCAAAGCGAGGGGCCAGCCAGCACCAAGGCAGCTTCGTTTCACAGAAGTCTGAAGTTGTTATTAATTTTAATGCTTACTCCAAAAAAAGATAACTTAAAGCAAATTTCTCATTTGTTATCTACTAAAAGCAATGCGTTTGCATCTTTTACCAAATGAAATGATTGAAATAAGGTTTTTCAATGGCTTAAAGTTTCAAGGACATTTTTCTTCACATTATTCTTCAAGAGAAAGGAAATGTATAAAATCACAATCCTAATGGTCCCTCTGCTAGAAAATAGAAGTACTCCCAAATATCTTCTACTGTAGGAAAATCAAAAATAACAAGTAAACTACAAATATGTTAGCCAATTGAGAATATTTATTAACTAAATAATTTAATAATGAAGAAAATGCCTACTTGATTAATTGTTACAGAGTAAAAATTACAATAAAACTGTCTTGATCAGTGCTCTGCAGAAGCGCCATTACTGTCTGTGCAGTTGTTTAACAAGGATTTAATTGGAAAGATAAGTGAATGCACATTTAAAAGTATTGTTAATTTGCTTTATAATCACCCCATCCTTCACAGTATTGACAGCACAAGGCACAAACCCCTTTCTGTTTTACAAGTATTATTTTCCATATGTGCACAATAAATTCTGGAACAGTAATTGGAAATTTTATGAGTTCCAACCTACCTAGTGTAGTGGGTTTAGAGGTATACTTTCATTATAAAAGGTAACCCAGTTTAGTTCTTGGAAACATGGTACGGTCTTCCTCCATCCCCTCAATATCCATAACAGATCTTAATCATTTTTTGCCCATTTCTAGAAAACACTTCATATTTTTTGTCTAATAAAATTAGGGTTGTGATAAGGGCAAAAACAACCCAGATTCATTTAATCAATGATTATATGATATATTACTCTCTCAGAAATGCTTAAAAGAGAGGATTCCAACCAAGATAATTTCTAGGTGATGGCTGTAACAAAACACCTGTATCTGAAAATAGTCATATTTGGACCTATTGAAAGAAATAAGGAACAGGCAAAGAACATGGGTATCTGGCCTTGAAGAACTCTAGTCACATACACTAACAGGACGTCCCTCTCCCCCACATCTGATCAAGATTGTTTACAAAACAACCTGAGTCTAAAGCTGTCTTGAGAGCAAGTTATATACTCCATCCAATGGAGAGAGAATGTGAGTGTGTAATGTTTTGGCTGACTGTGAATGCACCACAGTCTCCAGGTTTTGTTTCAAAAGAGAAGGAGGAGGCAGGTGTGAGGCTTGTCTTGAAAATGATGAACCATATTAGAAGAGTTGTTGTAACTTATCTATCACCTCTCCACTGAGGACAACTTCCCAGTTAGGTAGAGGGAATGCCCTCAATGCTTACTCATTTCAAGAATGCTAAAGTCGTGGAACAATATGGGGACAAAGCTTAAAGTCTCCTTTAGCTAGGGCTGCACCTTCCTAGAACTGGTAGAAATTCTTAATTTTTCTTGGTTTTCTTTTGGGGATGAAGGGTGCATTTATTTCTGTAGAATGAAAGAACTTCAACTCTGAAAGCTTAGAAATTCTTCTGAAGGAAATTTCCCTTAAAATACTTTTCTGCCTACATGCCTTTTCCCTCTTGATAAAGCAAGTTGCCTCTATATACTGTGGAAAATTTATTTTTACCTTTAATTTGGCTATGCCTTTGAGATTTGATAATGAGAATGTCCAGCTACTAATATCAATACACAAACCACATGGCCTTTTCTTCATTTCCACACATGCATGCATGTGCATGTGCGTACATATACTATCCACTTCTCTGGTCGAAATCTTTACATGGTGAGGTTTACCCTCCCTGATTGTATACGTATATTTATATTGTGAAAACCATACTAGAAACACATACAAATGCCCTTTAAATATTATTTTTATTTCTTCTTCAAGTTTCCCCATTGGGCTGTGGATTTTACAACCATTAGTCTTGGGTAAAAACATCTTCGGGACCAAGACCTTTACATGTCGGTTTCAACTAAACTGAGCTGAGACTGGACAATAATGGAGTGTCCAGCTGTCCTTTAATTGACTGAAATGGAAAATGTAATGCTTGATGAGAGAAGCAGGATTCTGAGAGGTGTAACGGGCAGGCTGTATGTTCTGTGCCCTCCTGCATATGACAGAACCATGGGGTGCAGGAAAGAGATGAGGCTTTTTATGCGCCAGTAGGGGGAGCTTCCTTTTCCCTACTGTAAGAACAGCATGGTGCATGTGTTTAAATACGCCATCCTAAAATGCAGACTTTTCATTTTCATTTTGCAAGTGGGAAATTTCACTATGTGATGGGCACATTACTCTTCTTAGCGACACATTTTGTGCAAACTCATTTGGGAAAGAATAGGAAATTTAGAATACTGCCTTCATATTTCTTCTGGAAATGTTAGCCTGAATCCATTATTTCCAAACCTGATGAGGATTACAGTTCATTTGTATTTCACAGCAACCCATATTGTATTCTGTTTTGTGAAGTAAATAAGAGACGATACCGTTCTAATAGTGCTTGTATTTTGCTTTCCATATGAATAGTTTTATTGTGAGGGCATGGAGGAAGGAAAAGGAAGCAAAGACTGAAGCAGTTGATTTAGCCATCTCTAGATGCAATATGTTATTCTGACAAAAAAGTGCCCTGAATTATTTTTATAAATAATTTAAACTGGAGGAGGTGGGATGAAAACTCACTTAGGTCACTGCACAGACACATATTCAAACTACGTTATAAAAAGCACTGCTCAGTAACACTCAAACTTCTATCTCTTATTTAACTGTATTTAAAATACTTGTGGAGTAACCTGATTTGACGGCTGAGTGGGTGGGTGGATGCAATGTGCCACTAAAAAGAATTCTCTTCGACTTGATTCCCTACCATTACACTGCAATGGATGCAGTGAAATGAAAATCAGTTCATCTGGCTCAAGCAAGAGGCACATATTTTCAACTTTTATATCAAATATGTTTATTAGTGACTGATTGGGTGATTGTGCTAAGAATTCCAAAACATTGCCGAGAGAGAGAGAGAGAGAGAGAGAGAGAGAGAGAGAGAGAGAGAGAAAGTTCTATAGTTCATTCAAGGTATATGGCATAAGCATTTTTCTAACAAAACAAAACAAAAACAGATTTCAGAAAGTCTCAATATATATGCTATATATTTTCTGTTTCTGCATTAAAGTAGTAAGCTAAAGTGGTTTACATTATTAACTGAAAATTTTGAACATACAGATTCAGATGTAATGAAAAATAAATCAATCTTTATTTGGCCCCATAAATAAAAATAAATGGGTATTGGGGGCTGGAGTGATGGCCTAGTGGTTAAGAGCACCAACTGCTCTTGCAGAGGACCTGGGTTCGATCCCCAGCACCCACATGGCAGCTGAGAACCATCTTTAACTCCAGTTCCAGGGGAATCCGATGCCCTCTTCTGACCTCCATGGCATTGCACAACACGGGTGCACAAACCTACATGCAGACCGTACATTCATACACATACAAAAATAAAATAAAGTTTATAAAAAATAAAAGTGTTTAAAAAAAACACTTTAAAATATCTCATTCCAATAAGGCTGGCTAGGATCAAGACAAATGCTGGAGAGGTTGTGGGGAAAGAGGAACACTCATCCACTGCTGGTGGGAATGTAAACTTGTACAACCATTATGGAAAGCAGTGTGGAGAACCCTTAAAAGACTCAAAATGAGCCTACCACCTGACCCAGTCATACCACTCCTGGGTATATACCGNCCTCAGTGACAACTTTAGTTCTCTCAATAACAGTTTTAAAATATTAGCCACAAAGTGATATGAGAAGACAGTAATTCCCTAGCATTGCTGAGCCCTCTGACGTGTATTGTGTTGTAGATTGATAATTGTGACTCAGGAATTGGCAGTGTCATTTTGATTTTCATACAGATTAGTTTTGAAACTATGAAGGTCATTAGAATCCCCATGTATCAATTAAAGATTTTTAAAACTATTCTGATAAGGCAGAGAATCAATTAGTGATCCAACTCCAGCTGTAAAGCCTAGTAACAACCATAACAAGGACCAACACAGCAGACTATATTGGTGTAATAGTAGCACTTTTTTGGTCCTTTTGAGACAGTATCTCCCTGTAGTCCCAGCTGACCTGGAACTCCCTATGTAGACCAACCAGGCTGACCTGGATCTCACTCTTTTAAGCCCCCCGAGTGCTGATGTTATAGATGGGTGCTACCATGCCTAGTTGTTGGTCAGAATCTTTTCATACTGCCTACTGCAATGGTCTCTAAGCCTTGGAGGGGAGTATTATATAGATATACCAATTGTGGCTAAGTACTCTATAAGCACTTATTCTCTGGACGTTGACCAGTTGTGAGTTTCTTCTTTAACCATCCACTGTACATGGAAACTTCTATGAGGTCTGAGAGCTGCACCAATCTATAAGTAGCAAGATAAACATTTAAAGGACAGTTTAGTACTATGTCCATTTAGCAGAATTATAATAATAGGTTCACCCCTGAGGGCCATAAACTCCAAACCATGGATTCTTGGCCAGATTTGCTGTACCAGGCATGTCTTTCCTCCTAAGGAGTAGGCCTTAAACCCAATCAGAAAGCAGTTAGATATTCCCATGATATTCCTGCACTATTGCTCCCATGTACATTTCTTGCCAGGCCAGTGTGTGGGCAGATGGATGAAGTCTCTTGGTTTGACAGGAGGCAGTGGGCAGCTGCTGACAGTGTGTCATGTGCCCAGTATATGATGGGGAGCGGGGGGGGGGTCCACCTTGATGGTGGAGCTCAGGACAGTATCCAGAGATGCCTGCTAGATGTTGGGCTGTCAGCACTGGAATGGCTGTGCACTCCAGAGCCAGACCTAGCAGCCACAGCAGCAGGAGACTGGAACAAAGACAAGCAACATTTGGGAGGGATAGGGGAGATTCTGGAGGTTCAAGGGAGAAGGGAGTCAAGCAGAGAGGATGCTGATGACAACCCTGGTGAGAGCAATGGACACAGTCACAGCCCACTATCCTGGAGCCCCTACCCTAAGCCTAAGGGTCCTAGAGGTTCTCATCTTTCTCCCATCTGAACACCTATTTCATCTCAGCCAGAAAGCTTTGGTTATCACTGAGCAGGGGGCTATTTTTCAGATTATGTTCATCTCAGAAGCCACCAACTGCCAAATAAGAAGCCCTGTATCAAGTGTGGGATAGCATCCCTCAAGGTGTTGGCCAGAGTTGTCGCAGCAACCCACGAAACAGTACAGGCTATTGTCAGTGCTCTTGGTTGCCCACAGTCACTTGATAGTAAGACCCTATTGCTGAAGGCACCACACACTGGACATAGGATATGGAGAAATCAAGTTGGTACTGATGAAGAAGCTTCCTCCTTTCTGGCTATCCCTCAAATACTAGAAGGTGCTATACATAGGCTGCTGGGGGTTCGTTAATGGTCTCACCTTGTGAACTACATGAATACACATCTTTTTATCAGTCAGAATATCATATAACCTAACAAGCCTTCAAGCAAAAACAGCAAAGCACCAAATATTTTGGAAGAGGGAGTATTTTATGAGGAAGAATGAAGAACTCAGAATAAGTACTAAAAAGCCTGAAGGAACATTAAAAGCCTTGATTTTAGCCAGTAGTTGGATGAGGAAGTCATATTTTACTTAACCATTGTCCCAGAGCCCAGTCTATTTTACCCACTAACAAAATTCTTCCTTTGGTATAAGGTATAACTAGACTATTTTGGTCAGCTTCATTCATTATGCAAACCACATATTGAGTTCATTCCCATTGGCATAAAGTAGAAAATAATTTTCTGTAGAGAAAATGTCTCAGCCTTTAATGACTTTACCTGATAAATATCAATACCGTTTTTGTTCCTAAAGTTTTCCTCAAACTAGCACTAGAACTAAACTTCCTAATTGAAAGATGAAAAACTCACCTCTAGGAGAGAAAAGCTAGAATCGTAGGTCTTAGTAAAGTCCTCTTCTTGTGTTACTTTCACTACCTTTGGGCACAAGCTGATGAGGTTTGTTTTTATTAAGATGACATTTTACACAGGCCATGGATGACAGAGGGTGAAACCTATCATCTGCAGCAGATTCTAATGTTTAACACCAGTCATCCATTGACTTTCAATACTCTCTCAGCCCACACGATCAGCTAAACATAATCTTCTTCAGTAGAGACTCTAAAGAAATGTAAAATTTCATTATATAAGAATTCTATAAGACAGTTATTTCAAACCTCTGGATCCCAAGGCTCAGGGATCATTGCAGAAGAGAAGACAGAAATATTGCAAGAGCCAGAGGTGGTAGATGACCACAAGGAAACAGTGTTCCAAACAGTGGGTCATTTACTCACACGAACTCGCAGCAATAGCCACAGCACATGCACAAGCCCTATGCAAGCTCAAAGCAGACAAAATCCCAGCACAGATATGGGGAAGCGGCAGGAAATCTGAACCCAACCTAAGGAACTTTTGGCGACTGATGGCTGATAGAAGGGGAAAGAGTGTCTTACAAGGTTGGGATTCTTGATAGCCCAGTGAATGGATCCACACTGAAGGATACTGGGGACACAAATAATAGCATATAGGTTATAATATATAAAAAGAGTTCATTAATTTGGGCTGGGAGTAGTGAGGGAAGGTGGGGAGAGAGGAGCAGATATATATGCCATTAAAATATATTGTGTGAAAAATCACAAAATGTCAATAAAATGCACACAAAAATATGGGTACATTTGATGTTCAGCAGAATAGCAGAGAATTAAATTAATAAATTGACAATAGCAATAATAATAATAATAATAAATAATAATAAATAATAATGGGATAGAGGGATGGCTGAGTGGTTAAGAGCACTGGCTGCTCTTGCGAAGGACCTGGGTTTCAGTTCCCAGCATCCACATGGTGGCTAACAGCCATCTGTAGCTCCAGTTCCAGAGGATCTGACATCTTTCTCTGGACTCCACAGGCATTTCATACATGTTGTACACTAACATACATGCAAGCAAAAACTCATACATGTGCAGTAAAAAAGTGTCAGGTTTTGGTCAATGTTTTGGATTATTGTTATTGATAACTGTTTTTAAAAGATGCCTTTATCTAAGAAGAAAAAACTTAGTCCTTTTTTTGTTGTATCAGAGTCATGACAAAGCATTCAAATATAACACAAATAATTGCAAACTGATGTATCCAACTGTTTAAAATTTGAATAAATAATTTAGCTTTTACATGGGCAACCCTTGCTCAAAAACTACAAATCAGAACTCTTCCGTTTGAATCTTTTATTTTGTTAATAGATGAGCTAATATGATAGGCATTTAATTGTATAATGTATTATTAGCCATTTTCTTTGGCATACCATTAACTTTAAATAGTATTAATATTTAACATTTTATAATACACAGTACAAAGTTCTTATTTTATCCAGCTGAATAGAAAATGTGCGTTGATAGTAAATCTCTTTAAAGTGGGTTTTAAGATACTCAGTATGCAAACCTTGTTCCGTTTATATGTTTGATCAGAAGTACTCAAAATGCCACAGCATAATAAGGCAAGTGCTGTAGGATGACAATGATGCCAGAGCTGTATTAGGATTTCGTATTCAAATACAATGTATTGCATAATTAGGCCTAGTTATATATTTGAATATTTAAGAGAGCATTTAAAATGTGATAGGAGGCATCTATATACATGGATTTCTCAGGGATGGGTCAATCAGAGGGTACAAAGTTGCAATTACCATTTATTATTCAATGGGAATATAATTTAAACCAAAGTTTCCAAGAGAAGATTTACAGTTATCCCCATCACAAGGACTCACTGCTTTGGCAGCTCTGCGTCTGTACAAATTTGACTGCCACAATTTTCTTTCCTTTAGAAAACATCAGTATTTAGTCTGTGGTGGTAAAACTGAGCACCGCTCAGTTCGTATGTGGGTCCGTGTGACGGTGTGTGCTCAATGGACAGAGATTCTATTCTTAATTCCAACCAACATTTTCAGAAAGTACCCTTGATCAAAAGAGGACCTGGGCCAGGAAGAATGAAGTAAGCACTCCAATCTGTATCTGTTTCCAGAATCATCATGGAAAAGCTATGCCCACCTGAATTAAATCAGCCAAATCTCAGTTAGGGAAAGCACAGCTAATGGAGCCGGTGCCTAAAGGAAAGATGAAATGTCATTTGTTGTTAATAAATTGTTGATAGTGTACTTTTAGAGGAGCAAGAATTAGGGTTTGAGCTTTCCCAGCCCTCCCCACAGAGAGCTTTTCTCTCTGTTACTGAGATCTAAACACTTGTTTTTATTAAGAAAAAAATCACTAAGAGATGAAGAAAGCATTTTATTTCTAATCTTACCTAAAATTTCAATGATATTAACTCAGAGCCTGACCAGGCCTAAAGATCATATCGTAAAACTGGAGGAAAAGTTCTTTGAGTTTATTCCTATTTTATGTATATTTAATCAGGCGGCTTAATTAGGAGACTAAAGGTAAAGAGGTGAGAATTTATCTTAATTCAGAGTGTTCAGTAAGTCAGTTCTATCAGAGATTTGTACCATTTCAACAGAGAAAATGAAAAACATAAAACTTCACTGAAGTTTGCCTATTGGTTAGTGCCAAGGACAGATGAGTTTCTATGGAGTTCATTGTCCTCTGTAGAAACTGAGAATATCAGCTCTTCTCAGCCCACAGCCACATGAAATTTTGCATACCTAGGGTAACAATGACTAACATGTATTAAAAAACTTATTTGGGGCCAGGTCCAATTCATTCAACGTTTTGATCACCTTCATAAGGTTGATCATCATAAGACATCCTGTCCAGTAGGTCTCATTAGAAGTCACAGCTTCAGCTGAAGATCCTAGGTGAGGTGAGACAATTGACCTCACTGACTGCAGGGAATCAGCCATTAGATTAAAACACAGGAATTCATGAATATAGCCTGTTTTCAAGTACAGTTGAATGATTAGCTTCACAGAAGCCAAAAGATTCAGGAGCCAGGTGATCTCTATCTCTATCCTAGTATTATGTTGGAAAGGTAAGAAAGCTGAGCCAGGGATGGTGACACACGCCTTTGATCCCAGTACTCGGGAGGCAGAGGCAGGAGGATCTCTGTGAGTTCAAGGCCAGCCTAGTCTATAGAGTGACCTCCAGGCCAGCTGGGACTAAAGGGAGACCTTGTCTCAAAAATCCCCCCCCCCAAAAAAAAGAAAGCTGTGACTTTCTGTGAATTCACTTCAGAAGGAGCTGGTCTCACCAGCCACCTTGCTGTCCCTGTAGTGCTTATTGTATCAATGTCAAACTCAGCTCATCCAGGGAACACCTACTATCCCAGAGTACTGCAAATACCTTCAAACCTCTTGTTCAGACTTCAGAGTCAAGCTGAAATGCTATCTCTTCTCTGACACTGTCCTTTAGCCTCGCAGGCAGACACTTCCACAACCTACCACATCCTCCACTCTTCCCAGTTTTACCCACACTTTTTCATAGCATGACCATCATCAAGTCATTGATTTTGTATTTACCTGTTCCATCTTGTCACTTTAAAATCCTCAATTCTTTTTTTTTTTTTTTTTTTTTTTATGTGTATCAATGTACTGTCCTGCATGCAGTCTGTGCACCCGTGTCGTCAATGCCGCGGAGGTCAGAAGAGGGTCTCGGATTCCCCTGGAGCTGGAGTTCTCCTGGAATTGGAGTTTCAGACGGCTCTCGGCCGCCATGTGGGTGCTGGGGATGGAACCCGGGTCCTCTGTAAGAGCGGTCGGCGCTCTTAACCGCTAGGCCATCTCTCCAGCCCCTAAAATCCTCAATTCTTAAAGGGAAAATATGGCTTCTCAGTTTTGCCTGTACTACCTTGCAGATAGATCAGCAAAGAAACAAAGTAAATATCTTTTATGTGAGTTATTGCAAAAAGCATAGTAAATTCATGTTGTACATGGAATTACTTGTCCCAAACCCAGAAATGGCACGACCTGCCTTTATCTCCACTTCATCCTGCACCATCAGAGTCTCAAGAAGAGCAAAATCTCAACACTCTAAATACAGTTCCTGAAAACATAAGGAGCGGAGCCCCCCCCCCACACCCCGAGTTTTCACTGGTGGGAGCAGATTTAAGAGGAAGAAACAGTGCAGTTTCTTTTCCTGAAAGACACTACATCTAAAGATTGAAAAATGATAAGTATCATTTAGCTTTTCTTTATTTCGAGTGTTTATGAGTCTTTCCTTCTGCATGCTGAGCAGTCTCATTTTGAGTTTAATATTGCATGTGATATAAGACATGCATGACTTTCCCATTATAAGATGTTACATTTCAAAGCCCCATACCTTGTGCCTCTGTGCTTGACAGATGGTGTCCTGTAAGGCAACGGCCAGTAAGAGGCATGATTGCACTAAATTGGAAGCATGAGGCAAAGGGGTGTGTTTTTATTAGGGGGCAGGGAAGAAATTTGAGGGTGGTGGGTTAGAAGAAATCATCCACAGATGCTGATCTCTGTCTGCTAGTGGATGTGATTTTTGAATTGTGGTAATTCCTGTTTCTGTGACAGTTCATCAAAAATTGAGGGTACCACTTTTGAAAATTACCCATGGTTTCACTTCCAAACTAGATGCAGGCTCTGTGCCTTTGATTATTAGAATTATTCAACTCTCTCACTGGGCCAATGAGGAGGGGTTTTGGAAAATACTAGCCCAACTGATATTCTCCAAGAGATCTGTAACAGAAGCATGAGGCACCCGAGCAAAGTCCACCACTCTTTCACAAGCGTAATCTAAACACACAGTGGCAATCCATGAGCCAGCCAAAGTGACACTGTAGGAATCCTGTTCTCTTGCTTCAGAAGAGTTTGTGTGGGTTGGGGGTTAGTCAGCCTGAAAAATGTGGAGACAAAGTTTTCTCTACTTTTAGTAAGCAATTTTAAGATACACTGTGGAAAGTAATTCAATGTGTGTCTAAGATTTCTCTCTTCATCCAAAGACTTCTTTTAAAGTCATATAGGATACATCACATATCAACTTACCAAGAAGTGAGGAAGAGAATTCATAAAATGTATTTTGATCATATCCAGGCCCCCTCTCCCCTTTCTAGCTCCATCTTGCCACTATGCCTCAGGTTCATGTCCTTTATCTTTATTTGCTCTTTTGTAAGGCTCATTAGTCTAATCTGTTTCCTAAATGCTTTTGGGTGTGAGTCTATCCCTCTGAGTCAGGTCAACCTGCCAGGCAGCAGACCCGTAAGGAAAACTGAATCTCTCTCCCAGAAATAGATCCTGCCCACCTCCCTCAACCATGCTGGGCCCCTGTCTGGCTTAGGCTTGCACCGGTCTTATACCTGCTCTTGTACATGCTTTGGGACCTTCGCTTTTACAGTCTTTCTACATCCTCTTCCACGATGATCTCTGAGCCTTGGGAGGAGAGGGTGCATTATAGGTGTCCTGTTCAGGGTTGAACACGCACCCTCCGATCAATCTTTCATTCTCTGCATATTGTTCAGTTATGGATCTCTGTGTTAGTCACCATTTGATATAAAAACATTCTCTGATGAAAGCTGGGAAATGAATTGATCTACGGCTATAATAATAAGCCATTAGGAGTCAGTTTAATACTGTGTCTATTGAGGATAATGATAGTACTGGGCTCTCCCCTGTGGCCTGTGACCTGTCTAGCCACAACTTGTTTTGGTCCCTATGATGGTATCAGGTATGGACTCCATCTTGTGAAATGGGCCTTAAATCCAAGTAGAAAGTGATCGGTTACTCCTATAACATTCCTGCCGTGTGGCAGCCTTTTTGCAAAAGATAAATCTAAAAAGATTTCTCGCGCCGGGCTTGGTGGCGCATGCCTTTAATCCTAGCACTTGGGAGGCAGAGGCAGGCAGATCTTTGTGAGTTCAAGGCCAGCCTGGTCTACAGAGTGAGTTCCAGGACAGCTGGGACTACAGAGAGACCCTGTCTCAAAAAGCCAAAATAAATAAATAAATAAATAAAAATAAAAATAAAAAGATTTCTCTCATTCTGTTAACCACTGGCTGGACTTAAGACACTAATTCTTCCTAATGGAAAGAGGAGCACTCATGTCAAAGAGGCATAAACAGAAGGCTTGAAGCAGTGGACCCACGAATCCGAGCTGGCTTCATCAGCTATAAGAAGGTGCTTTTCTGTTGGTCCCATTTTGATCTCAGCAACCCTCATAATCTTGCTGAGGGGCATGTGAGAGCTGTGGAAAGGAGACAGGGTTTAATATTTTAGAGGCCTTTTGAGAAAAGTGGACCACCGATCTACAAAAGCAGTCAAGGATTTAGTGCCCAGTGACATAAACATCATGCTACCAAGACTGGGCAGTTTATCATATAAATACAATTGTCTTCCTTTAGAAGAATAATAAAAAATGAATCCATATGTTTCATATTACTTAAAATCGTTCCAGCAAGATCTATTAGTCAATGGAAGAAGCAATTCTTGCCCCAGAGGAAGACCAGAGCGCTTTTATTATACTTCATTGTCATTTGCTTAATTTGTTTGTTCCCAGTAGTAGTTTCACACATTTTTATGAACTTTATGGACTGTTACTTTTATAGAAAGTTGTTATTCGTAATAGATGTTTTTTTTTTTGTATCCATAAAGATTAGGTTGGAGGAAGGGGTCAGAAATAGAAATAAATGACATGGATTTACTTAATGGAATTGGTTCAAATAAAGGCATGTGAATAGAGTATAATGCAGGTCCTATTAGGGATATTTTATCTGAAATGACTTAAATATGAAAGGCAAGTCTCCCAGTAGGCTTGAAGACTCCTTATTAACCAAAGAAACAATTCTGAATAAATGCATAGTTCTTCACAGTGAGGAAAACAGTTATAAATATTTAAACTGATTGTTAAAAAAATAGTGTTTAGGGCTGGAGAGATGGCCTAGCGGTTGAGAGCGCTGACCGCTCTTACAGAGGACCCGGGTTCGATCCCCAGCACCCACATGGCGGCTGAGAACCGTCTGAAACTCCAACTCCAGGAGAACTCCAGTTCCAGGGGAATCCGACACCCTCTTCTGACCTCCGCGGCATTGCACGACACGGGTGCACAAACCTACATGCAGACAGCACACTCATCCACATACAAAAATAAATAAAATTAAATTAAAAATTATTATTTATTCATTTATTCTTTCATTCATTTTCTATTTAATTTTTATTTACTTATTTCTTTATTTTTCCTGTTTCTTTATTGTTAGGTTGTTATTTTCTTTTTTATTGAAGAATACTAAATGAAAATAATAAATAAAAAAGAATAAATTAAAATGTCTTGTGTTAGTTATATATTTGTTTATTTATGTATGGTGTTTTTTTCTATTGTTGTTTTTGTATTATCCAGGGTTGTGGGTGGAAGGAAGAACAAGGCCTATGCTTTGGTTCAGTTGGAAAGAAGAGTGCTGTGGTGTGGATTTTTTATTTTTATTTTTTTAGCNTATATATATATGTCTTTTTGAGACAGGGTCTCCCTATAGCCCCAGCTGCCCTTGAACTCACTATGTAGACCAGGCTAGCCTTGAACTCACAGAGATCCACCTGCCTCTGCCTCCCAACTGCTGGGATTAAAGGCATGTGCCACCAAGCTGGGTTAATTTGAAATATTTTAATTTATATTCTCTTTTTATTGAAAGACTTAAAAAGAACAGATGAGCCAGGTGTAGTGATGCATGTCTTTAGTTCCAGCATCTGGGAGGGAGAGGCAAGTAGATCTCTTGTGAGATCAAGGCTAGCCTACATATCAAGTTCCAGGCCATCTAGGTTCCAGGTTCCATACCCTGACTCAACAACAACAACAACAACAACAAAGTACATTCAGGACAGGTTGAAGAGTCTTCTTTGGTCCTTAAGGTATAGACATCTGAGCTTGCATAATTGTTCCAGTGTAATGTGCTGACAAATTTTAAATGGTAGGAGAGCAGTAATATAGCAATCTACCCTGGATGATTAGAATATGTAAAACTGGATCGCATGGGGGCTGGAGGCATGGCCTAGAAGTCAAGAACACTCGCTACTCCCCGGACAATGACTTGGGTGCAGCTAAGGATCTCCTTAACTTGAATTCCAGGGAATTCTCCTGGCCTCTGTGAGCATGGAATTAACAGGTGCACTTAGATATATGCAGGAAACACACATAAATAAAAATAAATAAATAAAAATGTGTTTAAATTGAAATAAAATAAAATTGGATAATGTAGATCCATATCACAAATCTATAGAAACTAATTAAATTTGGACAATAATTCAGTGAAAGCAATCTTTATGAACATAAATCATTCAGGTCATACATTTTATTCTCAAAATTTAAATCTATATCCCTGAATAATGCTACAAATAAAATATGGTTAGATTATAGTTGGATCAGAGCAGCAACAGATGAAATATCTCATTTGAAATAGATACAATTCATCTATATGAATTTTGAATATCTCACAAATATCTTGGTATTTGTATTTTATTTTTGCTATCAGAACAGTTCAACATTCTGCTGTTTTCAGTGCTGATGAAGATACTGAGAAACAGTTCAGAAACATACTGTATGATGATTAACACATCATCCTAAGATTTTTAAACGCCCCTTCTAAATTAGATCAATATAAAATAAATCTCACAGAAAGTTTCTAATTCCATAGACAGCTAAAATGAAAAAGAATGCAGATATTCTTAGCTCTGACTTTTCTCATAATTACATATCAACTAAGTGAAGAATAATAAATACCTTAGCCCTGGATTTTTGCAGCTACATTACTCTGTTAAAAGGAATACTTTAAAGGGGCTAGAGAGATGGCTCAGTGGTTAAGAGTGCTGACTGCTGTTTCAGAGGACCCGGGTTCGATTCCCAGCACCCACCTAAAGAAGGCTAAGAACCTTCTTTAACTCCAGTTCCAGGGGAATCCGACGCCCTCCTCTGACCTCTGTGGCATTGCACGACATAGATGCACCAACCTACGTGCAGACAGTACACTCATACACAAAAAATAATAAATAAATAAATTAAAAAGGAATACTTTAAAAAGTTTATTTTATTAAACTATTTAAGACCTTTTATAAAATACAAATAATACACACATGTTCAGAAAATTTATATCATCTAGTGACTCAAAAATAAACACATACCTGAATGCACACACAGTTAGCCTGGTATTCTAGATGGCATTTTGTAAACAGTTATAAACATATTACAGATTTAGGAAGAAAAAAAAAACAGGACTTTGCCATGGAATGCTTTTCTTTAGTAAAGTGGTTTATACTGATATATGCTTGTTTTATAAGAAGAAAATGAAATGAAAGACACTCTAATGGCTGATCTTAAATGTTGATATGGGATTCTAAGAAGTAACTTAACATTAGCAAAAATTAATAATTTAAAGGTAGAAGCAGATGGATCTCTATGAGTTCAAGGCCAGCTTGCTCTACAAAGTGAGTTCCAGGATACCCAGAGCTACAGGGAGACCCTATCTCAAAAAAAATTAATAATTTAAAACCCTTAAAAATGCTCTCCATTTTAGATCACATGAAATGAAATATAGAAAATATGTTGGTATAAATAAGAAAATAAAAAAGAACGAGTCACAAAGATATATATAATACAAGCATTCATCCCTTCATACTGTTCCAGCTTATTTTTTCTATTGAAAAGGTTATCATTCATATTTATTATTATATTCCAATATTGGTTTGACTTGGCTTTATATCATGGAAGAGAACATGCTTGCCACCAGTGCATTTTGCCAACTTCTCTCTATTTACAAGGACTTCATATGAATTTTCGATATACTGTATTTTACCAAACAGTTTCTTCTAGAAAGGATCCTGAGTAAGTTACTACCAAATATCTGAATATTTTGGAATGTGTGTGCATGGTTTATGATTAAAGAATAACCCTGGAATATACAATCCCAGAGAGAAGAGGAAAGAGATTTTACCTTTTCTGATGCTCTAATTGTGTTTTTTTCAACGTTGCTGTGAAGTACTTGGAGGCTGGTCTCCTTCCTCCTTTTAGTATGATTTACCTTTCCTTCCTGAAAACCATATGGCCTTTTTAAAAATTCCCTAAATTTTATTAGCTATGTGAAAATAGGTGACTTTTAATCCCTTCCTGACACTAAATGCACCCTTTCAGATTTTTCTCCGTTTCCAAAAACTTTTCTTCTATGTCTTCAATTTTTTGGTTTGCCCATTTTGCTCTGCTAACTTCTTCAGGATCACTAATTCTGTTTATTTTCTGCATTATAATCACCATTATCAATGTATATAAAAATTGTTGACATATTTTACATCTCTCATTTCCCATTATTATTTTAATTTTTTTCTAGTTTGTGTAACATTCTGTATTTTCAATCATATGCATTGCATCTTGACTCTACTTTGACCTTATGAAGTTTTTAAAAAATTCCATTTATTTTCTAATTTCTATTGACTTGCTTTTCATCTTTTTAAATACAGCTCTTTTTGAAAGTTATTTCTGATATCATATGTAAAATAATATCTTTAAAACTATAAGTAACTATCTACTGAAACCTCTGTTTCCTTAATGATTCTTCTGTATTCACCCATCCTCCTTTCTATGGGGGTCTAATCAGTGACTCCATGCTGATTCTGTAATTGCTACTGGTTATGCTTCTGATTAGTGTCAGTCCTTGATTAGCCTCTCTCTTCCCTCCCTTCCCTCCCTCCCTCTTTCTCTCCTTCCTTCCCTATCCCTGGCCTTCTTTCTCATCATCTCCAACACAGTTCTGTATATTGGAATCTGGTAATTTCTGCTTTTCTTTCCCTTTCATTCTGCTTCCTGTTTGACGCTCTTCTTAAAGTAAAATCCAAGTAAGATCCAGGGAGCCGGGTGTGGTGGCACACGCCTTTAATCCTAGCACTTGGGAGGCAGAGGCATGTGGATCTTTGTGAGTTCAAGGCCAGCCTGGTCTACAGAGTGAGTTCCAGGACAGCTGGGACTATGGAGAGACCCTGTCTCGAAAAAAACAAAACAAACAAACAAAAAAGTAAGATCCAGGGAATACACAATAAAACTGTTTTACTATAGACACCACCTCTCTTGAATTTACGCTTACTAATAGCTTCTAGGAATCATGCTACATACCGGCCCCATCTTTACCAGGTTTTGGCACTCTACTCAGATCATCAGCTATCACTCCGAAGCCCGAGATCCTGTTGAGAAAACCACTTTCATCTCTCATTTCTGACATTTATCTTGGCTCCAAGAGTCTTCTCCCATTTTTGTATATATGCATAGTATTTCTCAGTACACATGATTGTTTCTGGTTTGAGGCTGTGGCTATTTTTGTTTTGTTGAAGACTGAGGGTTTTGTTGTTAGTGTTGTTGTGGTTCCCAAATTTTCAGTGTTTATTCATTTTGGTATGTTTTCAAGGAACTCGATGCCAGTGCTTTTCAATGGAAATAATCTATGATCTGAGATCTCGTGTACTTCTAAAGTTTGTGTCATTGTGTTTTGATCTTCCTTCAAACACAGTCCTGAAAGAAAAAAATCTTTAATGAATTAATTTAAACATAGCCCTTGCCTTCAGTGACTTTACTATTTCAAACTGAAACATAGACACTTTCTTTTCTTCTGTCCCTTCTCTCAAAAATTTCTGCCAGCCTTTCTTTGGAGACCTGTGGACATCTCTGATGTGCTATAAATTTTGCACTATGGTCAAACTTAACATTTGATCTCTACAACAAACCAATAATTTGCCACTTAATTAAATGGATGTAAATATTTGTTAACTATTTTTTAAAGATGTGCCCAAATATTTGATTAAGAGAGAACAGAAACAAAGTTTTCTATTGTTTGCACCCCGCTGTCCAATCCCACATAACAAGTCAAAAGTCTTTCTCCTAATTGGACTAGCTCTCCTCAGAAGACAATTTAATAAGACTGTTTCTTCTGCAGGACCACTGCCTGGATATCTAGCCCCATCTCCCTTTTCCAAATAGCTTACCAAAGAACTTTTTGGGAGAAATTTTACACAAGTGAATTTTCCTTTTCTCTGTCTTTTTTTTTTTTTTTTGATGCTTGTGTATTTCATACATCTTTTTCCAATTCAGTTCAGGCGTATATCCCCTTCCCTTCACCCCGCCCCACCCCTACCCATCCCAGATCATGCATTCTGCCGTAACTTTTCTGCATCTTTCTGGGTTTTTTTGTTGTTGTTATTGTTTTGTTTTCATTTTTTTTAACAATAAGTGATAATTTGTGAGTACAAGCATCCTTCATGTCAAACCAATTTGCGAGCAGTTGTGCCCAAACCCATACAGCTCATGGGTCCCACCATCCAGCAGGGGGGGGGGGGCTTGTATGTTCAATCAAGTTGATCAAATGAGTGTCCAGTCTATATTGTTGTAGTTTCACCTTTCACCCCAATCGCAGCCCTTACATTCTACCGCGCCTCCTCTTCCGCAGATTGTTCCCTAGGCTTAGAAAAGGGGCACACGTGGATGAGATGCAAAACAGTCTACTTTCTCTGGAGCTGTTGTCTTGGTCTCTAGTCAATTCTGGCTGTTTTCTTTCATGGGCTGCCAGCTTGTCCAGGCATAACCTTTCAATCCTACTAATGAAGCACATGCAATTAGATATATAGGTATTTAAACAGTATAATATATAGCCTTTCGGTCCTACTAATGAAGCACTCGCAATTGGATATATAGGTATTTAAACATTACTAGTTGTTATGGTAGGTTACATTGGTATAGACACAGATGTTTGGATGGTATGTTAATCCATGAATTACATTTTCTTCTGTTAAGTATGACAGGGTCATCATGTGGTTTATAACATCTCCTAACCATTAGAGGATGTAAGCTTGTGGCATCAGCCGTGGGTTATTCCTCCAAGGAGAGAGCCAATAGCCAATTAGAATTGGGATATATAGACATAAGGCTGCCACTGCTGCACAGAATTTCCAGGCAGATGAGGTGTAGCTGGTGCTGATGGAGGGGTTTTGCTTGACTCAAGGAGACCCATATTTGCTTTATTGGTTTAGTGGCCTTTGGTAACACTCTCTGGCATTGAAGGGAAGAAATGTCTTTTCTCTGTCTTAAGTGGTGTTTTTAGCCATTGAAGGGTTCCTGGGGCATCCAGTCCAGCTCCGTTCAACCAATCTTTTATACTTCTACTCACTCTGAATACGATTTCTCAACTACTCCAAGTGTTTATTTTCCAAGGTGTCTAACTTTGTAAATATTGGAAAAAGTCAAGGTTTCTTTTGGGGAAAATGGCACACTCAGTTGCACCCTAATTTGCTTTCATGACTGGAAGGAAAAGGGACAGATTTCCAGCTAGTTCGATCAGTTCGTGCGAGCCCTGGGTGTGCCCATCAGAAATTCTCCCAGAAGGAGCCATCATCTGTATTGTGTTAAGCAATAAATGACTTAAGAAACTGTTCTTTCCTGGTCAGCTGAATCCCACTGCTTTTAGGTTTGGGAAAGTCTCCTGTTCTTTTATAAATATGCATTCATATTTATACTCCAACTATCTGATAAGATCTGCAATCATTCATACCTACAGCCTCTTTCAAGAAATCGAGTCAAACCCTTAATGAATCAAGGCCTTAAATGCCTCTCCTGCTGGTTCTCCATCACTATTTCTCCCTTTGAAGTTTTATTATTTTACTGCCTTGGGCACTTAGCTTTGGCTCTTTTCTGTACTCATTCCTTCAGAAAACCTGAAGAGTTCAGGCATTGCTTCCAATTAAGTTATTCTTAAACCCATATTTTTGTTCCTTAATTTTCACCTTTCAACATATCATTAGAAGTCTGATTTTTATTGCCTGAAAAAAAAAAAACCTCCACTTAAATGGTCACTGGTATGAGAGAGAAATCGGATCTCTGTTCTGAGAGACTGCATCCTTCACATTCACTCTACTGCCTACAGATGCTGTAGAAGTTGAGTGCTCTTACTTTCCCAAGATGACAAGTTTAGAGCCATTTCCTCTCCATGCCTTTTCAGTCTCCCAGGTATACCTTTACTAGCATATCATGAACATTTATTTCTTGCCAAGCATTATGTAGTATGTTTCTTGTGTGTTATCTCATCTAACAATTATGGAGCATTATTTTTAATTTTTTGAACTTTCAGATTTTAGTGTGTGTGTGTGTGTTTGTGTGTGTGTGTGTGTGTGTGTGACAGATAAAGACAGATTGCCACTTGTACATACCACAGTATATACATATGGGAATCAGAGGACAACTTTCTTTTAGCAATTGATTCTCTTCTCCCAGTGGGGATTTTACTCAGGCCACAGGGCTTGTGTGACAAGCACCTTTATCCACTGATCCATCTCACTGGTCTCAAGTACACATTGCTATCTCATTTTCCTAATAAAGAAACTGGTGCATATTGAAGTTATTTGGTCTGAGAACACAGCCAAGATTCATTGAACCTAAAGCCAGTATGCTCAGATTCATTGTGCAGTTCTTTTTCTTAAATTTTATCTCTTTTTAGGTCAAGAATGGATTTCTAGTATCTGTGGTCACTCTTTTGTTTAACATTTACTTATTTATTTATTTTGTATTTTTATGTGTGTACATGCACATGTGCACACTTACACATGTGACACAACACACATGTGGATGTCTGAAGACAACATGCAGGACTTGGCTCCTTCTTACCATCATGTGAGCTCTTGGGATACAACCAAGGTCATGAGTCTGGCACAAGTGCCTGTTACAGGCCAAGCCTCTCTCTCTCTCTCTCTCTCTCTCTCTCTCTCTCTCTCTCTCTTTCTCTGTCTTTCTCTTTCTGTTTTTAAACATTAATTATAATTAACTTTATAACTATTCTATCTCAGAGTACTATGTGGTTCCCCTACAGAGGGTTTGGGGTCAGTGAAAAGCAAATCACTAAAGCTCGGGAGTAGTGGTGTTTATTAAAAACCAAGTAAAACAGTAATGATTTCTGAAACCAGACTGATTTCAGGAGAAGGGTGTGGCTTATTGATTCCAGAGTACAGAATATAGTAAGATGATGCTTGCTCAGATGGAGATGAGAGCTAACTTCATCTTGGCTCCATGAAGCAGTCACTGCTGCATCCTGGCTTCCATTCATGTTGATATGTGCAGTCCAGATACTGGCCATATAGAATGAAAACTCAACTTTTGTTGAGATTATCGAATATCTTTTCTTCAATATCCAAATAAAAGGAACTCCAGAGTTCCCTTAACACTTGTTTTTCTCTCTTGTTCATGGAAACTATCACTGCCTGTAAGTACCGTGATCTGTCTCTCTCTTTGAAGTGACAGACTGTGCTGATCTTCATCACGGCAGCTGCAATAAGTGGAACTCTACCATCAGGTCCCCTGGTCAATGTTACTGAAGATTAAGATGTTTCTACGGGAGACATATAATCTCTTCCCTCTGCATAGGCCACTCAGCTGTCAGCATGAAGGACATGGGCTTCAGGGACCCAGACCCCATCTTTGCCCCCACCATACCTGTCCACTGCTCCTTGTATCTTTCTTGACTTCAGGAATCTCAGTCCATATCAGAGGTCCTTGCAGAAGTGCCTTCTGTCATCCTATTTTATTTTCTGCCCTTTCCACTACACTGCAAGACACTTGAAGGCATTTTAAAATTGTGTCTCATACGCTGTCAGCAGCAGCAGCATCTAGCACATGACTTCAATGGGTATTGTTTTGTTAAAGTTATTCTTGCTAATTAGCAAATTTTTCAAGCTTTATAAGTATATTAGACTTGTATAACTATGCACACTTCATGAGGAGGTAAATCCTAGTGTTGCTCTCTTGGTTCGATAGTATCCACTATACATGAGAATGTCATTTGAAGGATAGAATTTTCATTTTGTAACTGATAATCTATTCAGGAACTATTCGTTCACAAAGATTAGTCAGTGAATCTTGGATTTCACCCTCGTGGTAATTATTTGAATTTAGGGTGTCATGTGTATGCAGATGCTTAAAGAGTTAAGGGGCTGCTGAGACGGCTCAGCCAGAAACTGAAGATTTGAGTTTGGTCTCAAGCATTCATAAAAAAGCAGAGCATGGAAGCTTGGAATTGTAGGGCTGAGGACACTGCAGCTGAACTGGTGAGCTCCGGGTTCAGAGAGAGACCCTACCTCAAAAAAATAAAGTTGGAAAGCATTGGGAAAAACACCAGGTATCTGGACTTAACTAACATTTTCACAAGCACATGCAGACACATGCATCCATGCCTACTCCATGCACATAGGTACACACATACATGACACATGAACTCATGCTTACACACACACACGTGCACTCACGTGCACACACATACATACATGTGCCCTCACATGCATACTTACGCTCACAACGTATTCTTATAAATGTCCAGAAATACACATGTGATACTCAATAATCCAGATCCCTGCTCATTCATGTTGCTTTGTTGTTTTCTTCTTCGATACTGATCCTTTCCTGCCAACTTCTATTCCAAAGATCCATTTCCTGAATCCACTCATGAAGAAGCTTATTAACACCCAATTTTGACTGTGACAATCAGTCCATTTCATTTCCAGACACCAAACAACCTGTGATATAAAATGTATGTTCTGTAGTCAACGTTCGGTGTCACCTTGAGCCATGCTATAAGGGCAGCACAGCTTTAAATGGGTTCAAACACAGTCATGCTTTGTTTCCTCAACTATAAAGTGAGGCTAATAATATTTTTAGTTCATAAAGTTACAGGAGCAAAATCAGAGATTAATAGCTGCTACTCTGATCATTATTATTTTCTGCTAGTGTTGCTGGTAGAATATTTCTTTTGTTTTGTTTTCTTTCCTTTTTTTCATGTTTTTGAGAAAAGGTCTCCCTATAGTCCCAGACCAGGCTGGCCTTGAACTCACAGAGCTCCACCTTGCTCTGCCTCCCTGAGTGCTGGGATCAAAGGTATGCACCACCACACCCTGAATTTAATTCTATTTTGAGAAGGATTATTGTTTAGAGAAACTCGTCTACTCCTTTGCCTGAGCTAAGAAGTATAGTCTATAGCTTTTCTCAAATATTATTCAATTTAATATTTCATGGATCTTATGTACATTCTAAACAATAATTAAGTCACTGGGTAACTAATTCCCTTAGGGTTTTTCTGTCTGTTTAGAACATCATAATGGAATGTAAAAGAAATTCTGTTTATCAATAATTCATTCTTTTTTATTTTTTATGTGTATGAATATACTGTCTGCATGAAGGTTTGTGCACCCATGTCGTGCAATGCCGCGGAGGTCAGAAGAGGGTGTCGGATTCCCCTGGAACTGGAGTTCTCCTGGAATTGGAGTTACAGATGGTTCTCAGCCTCCATGTGGGTGCTGGGGATCGAACCCGGGTCCTCTGCAAGAGCAGTCAGCGCTCTTAATAGCTAGGCCATCTCTCCAGCCCCCAATAATTCATTCTTAAGTCATAATTTCACATATGTGAATTATCTTTTTTTGTCCCAGATACTTTTTACTTTCTTAACTTCATAACATGGGAAAAAATAAAGTATCACTTTGGAAAGTCTCCAGTCAAACTCTGATCTTGTTACGATGTATCTGGTTTTATTTAACTGAAATGGGGGAATTGAATACTTTTAGGTTTTTCTGCTATTCTTAGTTGACTATTTGACTTTCCCTGTGTCATTCTGTAAGAAACCTTGACAAGCTAATTTATCCATACAGAAACCTATAGTTAGGAGACCGGTGAGACGACTGTAATTTCCTTCCCATTAGTTCAATGAATTCCATGCATGGGGAAGAGAAGTTAGAGTGTTGTCTGGAGACTGTGTTTCCCGGGGTGCAGGTATATTGAGGACAGAGATATAGTCCAGGTCCCTTAAGTTGTTCCTTTGCTGCACATTACCCTTAATCCTCTGAGCAAGTGCAGAATGGAGTAGCTATGCCAAAAGCTGGAGACTTAACTCTTTGAACACAGTAGGGCTGTGGACACACAGCTTACTCTTTACACAAAACCCGTGAAATGGTTAATATATAAACGTGAGTGTCATTTCTATGGCAGCCAGTGTGAACCAGAAGAATTGAGCTATATATATAAACATCATTTTTGCCATCTGGATTCTTTGTGAGGAAAGAATCATTTGAAGGGAATTGCCTTTGGTTACAAAGGTGCTTTGACTCTACTCCCTATTTATATGTTAATCACCCCATGGGCACTATTGTTAAAAGTTCCATAATAGAGGCATTAGTTTTTTGTTTGTTTTTTTTTTTTCTTTTTTCTAATGCTGCTTAATAATTTAGATAACTTGGAGATCTCAAAATATGGGGAAAGTTAGTAAACATTTCTATAGACAAAGCACATTGACTTATACGTATGAAAATAAACTACACAATTTAGTTCTGGAAAAAAAATCACGTAACAGAGGGCCAGTTAGCAACTATTTATTACCCTCTTTCTGAAACATGGACCACTTGATGTGGCAAGTAATTTGTATTGCAGTCTTCAAAAGCAATTGCTTACTGTACACCTATCATCAGCTGGTTTGGTATTGGTCCCATCTATTCTTCAACACTGAACTTAAAAACAAAAATATAGCTAAAGCCTCCCAAATCATCATTTCTAGTCCACTTTTGATGTGGGGAAATGAAGATAAATCAAAGATGATAGTGAACCTCACCCACAAATATTTCAAGGATGAATGGGAAGATGCTCCTTCACATCTAGGAATTATTTACTGATTCCGATGTTAAGAGAAAAGGATTTTACATGAATATGGTCTAATTTATATTAGTGTCATTTTTATCAGATTTGGAACCCATGACTACTGTGTGCTTTTAAGACCAAGTAATTTACATTTACTATGAGAGCTATTTAATAATACATATTAATTAAATCTGTGTGAATAAAGGCTTTGAGTAAGACAGTGACCAATAAGGGATCGTCTGTGGGACCTCTGCCATGTATTATTTTAAAGTGTATTGAGATAAAACTATTTACTGAGTTCTTAAGAACTCTGGAATATATATAAGAAATATCCACAGTAAAGCTCTTTAGCCCAACAATAAAGTAATCAATGAACAAATACATAATAATTTAATCCATATGAAGTATTTACATGCTTTTCACATACACACTAAAGGGGGATTAGAAGGAAAAAATTATGAGGTGATAATTCTAAATATTCAATCTCTAAAAGTCTTAACTGGAAGCTGATATGTTACTTAATCCTTTGGCAAAAATGTCTAATATTCATAAATTAGGAGCAAATTATAAAATCAAAAGATAAATGTTAAAGTACATGTATATCTGTGTGGATACGTATGTGTGTATAGATTTATTAATCTCATCATTAAAAGGAGAAAAAAAAAGCCTTTAAAGTTTCCATTATCCACTATGTCAGGTAGCAAATATCTTCTCAGTGTTACTCCAGACATTAAATCTGTCGAGAGGAATGCTGTAAAATAAATGTCTGGGATACCTTCATAAACAAAAATCTTATTTCCATAATTCATACAGCTGGCTGGCATTTATTGGCACGTCAGGTGCAATGGGGACATTTCAGGAACATTAACATGTACAGCATCATTTGTCAACAAAGCAACAATGTAAGCAAATCGTTCAGAACTCATACAGATTTACAGCTTTCTCTGCCAGCTGCTAATTACGGTGTGCTCGGCCTATTTGGTATGGTCTTTTTATTGGAAAATGACAAAGGGGTTATAGTATCTCGGTTTGGAATATAGATGTGGCTTTTAGTAATAATATGAGTGTAATATGACCATGTCGCTTGGAGTTGTGATCCAGTTTTGTTGGTCTTATAATTGATCAGCTTTGATTGATGAAGGACAAAGAGAAATTCACAGCCTATTTCGTTTCTGATATAACCTCTGAAACAAAGGAAAAATGGGGAGGGGGGCAGAGAATTATGAAAGACCATGTCATAGCAGTACTTAATGTTTTCCCCTATGGAACATGACACATAATATTTACCTCTCAAGGAAAATCTGACGTGCTGATTGCTGATGGAGCAAATGTTACAGGAGACTTCACATTTCAGAATCTAGCTTGGACTTGAACAATCAGGATGCCCTTCCACAAACATGCTTAACTCGTGTTAAGGTTATGACATAAGGTGACAAATGCCAGCAGTGTCAAAGTTAACATCTATAATCACCCCCTGCCCAAGTTGTTCAGTTCAGAAAAGACACAACTGTGTAAGCAAATGATGGAGTGTCAACTCTACCTTCAAATCCCCTGGATTGTGTCAAGACGTATTACAGTCTGTAAAATGAGTGGCAGTGCTGCCTAGTGCCCATGATGTAATCTGTATTTCGAGATCTGAATGCCTTCTATTCAAGCAAAATACAAAAAGCAAATTGGTAAATACTTATTCAAGCATTATTTAGATTTAGCCCATCTCCAACCTTATTAAAATCCATTAAATTCCAGGGCGAACAGATCTGACATTCAGCAAGTCAATAACTGTCAGAGCAGCTTAGTTGACCAGATATTAAAATATTTTCAACTTTGCTGGCACCAGATCTTCAGCCATTCTTAAAGATGATAAAATCTGGACAAATATGCTAGAACGGCTCCAAAATGCATTATAGTAAATAAATGTTGTTTTACTTCTCTATCAATAAAGACTAACTCCAAAAAATTGTTTCCAGGTAGTCTTTCTCATTCAACTTGTACTCTTGTGGAATTAGCCTTCTCATACACATTAGCGACTATGCTGTGGTTGCTGACTTCTACCTCTTTAATATAATAAGCCTCCTAAAGCAGGTGATACATTGTATTTCTTTTCCACCTTTAATGCCTATCACTGCTTGGAATGTAGTAGATGCCAAGTTAAAGCTAGTCAAATGGCAAATCAGCACGGGCTTGTGTGAATATTGGGGCAACCCTAGATGGAGTTATGATAAAGGAGAAATTTGGTTTACTACTTTGCCCAGTGGTCTCTTCCTAACAGTACCTTCTCTGAGAAGTCCTCTGAGATGTCTTTTTTCTATATATTTTTCTCTTGTTCTCTTCTAAAAAAATATCTACTGAAGGTGGAAACTTTAAGATATGAAGCAAAAAAGCACATTCTTTCAACGGTCTTGATAATTAAGGGTTTCAAACATCACACTTTGTGTAAAGAAGTATTTCTTATGTGTGTGTGCATTTGCCTGTGCATGTTTGTGTGTGTGCATATGTGTGTGAATCCTGAAGTCCAACTCTGGAAGCATCCTCAGAAACACTGTCCACTTCCTTTCAGAGAGTTTCTGCTTGGCCTGAAGCTCACCCATTAGGCTAGCCAGGCTCCTAGAGAGCCCCGGGGGTCCCTTAGCTTCTACCTCCCTGGTCCTGGAATGCTCGATCAGGGATTTTAAGATGAATTTTGTGTGAGTTCTGGTGACCAAACTCCGGTTCTCAGGCTTACAAGGCAAGCACTTCACTGGTTGAGCTCCTCCTGAGTCCCTCAATGAGTATTTTTAAAGTGAGAGTACCATTTTGGTTCTCTGGACTAGGCAGGACAGAAACCCTATGGTCTTAACACATGTTACTGTGAAATCCCTTCAGGTTGAGATAATGTGAAGAGAACACCTACTTTGCTGCATCAGAACAAAGCTTATTTAACACATATTACCTCTGTCCTTGTGAAGTGTGCAAGATTTTAATTTTTACTGCTCAAAGAATGTGAAAACTTCCAGGAAAGTCAGTGATAATGGAGACAGGCAGGTTGGAGAAGAGACACCTTAAGTCTAAACTTGGTGATTATTAATAGATGTATCTTATATGCTGATTTTAAAATATGACTGTGGGGAAAGAGTATTATCCTTATGGTATAATCACTTAAAATTGATTTTTAATTCACAATTATTTGCATAAAACCCACTATTGCTAAAACTGCTCAGTTTGCCTACAACAAAAATAACCTCTGAAAATAAGTTACATGTATATTCATTTATAAACTATTATTTCTTTTAGCCCTTAACTAAAGTTGATATATTTTTTAGAGTCACTAAGTATTTTAGTATATTCTGTTTTATCTTCTAAATAATTGAGGTTTCACTAATTAACAATTCATGCATGTTTGAGATGCAATGATTGGCTATTTATCTGTTTGTTATACAGAAAAGCCTTTAGAGAAAACACTTCCAAAATTCCAGGAACATTTTTAATAATTCTTAATTACTTTAGAGGTATCCATTTGTCTCCATAAATGTGATATTCTAACTATAAAACCTTCATAAGTGATCATTAGCTCAGAACCTAAGAACCATTCATTATCCCTAACAATATGTAAGAATTGTATTTAGAACATTCTCAAAGTTGAGTAGAAGCTCATCTCTCACTAATTTATATGGGCCTCTCCTTTCCTTTTCCTCTCCTGTCTCTCCGTTCTCCACCTATAGCAAGCTATACTGAAGGCATAAATGACATAAAATGGTGCTTTGAAAATTAATTTATAGATCACATTAATGTTGCTCAGTTTGCCTTACAACTAGGTAATTGCCGCTAGCATCCACAGATGAGGGATACCATTCATCGTTTGTTTTTCTGGGACTGTGTTACTTCATTTAACATGATATCTTCTAGCTCCATCCATTTACCTGCAAAGTTCAAGATGCCATCTTTCTTTACCACTGCATAGAGCTCCATTGTGTAGTTGTTAATGTGTTGATGTGATCTGAAAATAACTCTGCTCTTATATTGTGAATCCCTTAACAGGTACTAGAACTAAGCTACCATTTATTTTCAGAGTTAGGAAGTTTTGGTATATGTATGAAGGATGTGTATATATATTTTAGAGTAATATAAGATCAAAGGAATGTGGAAAAATTAGTTTGTCATGAAAAAAAGAAAATTAGTTTATAATATACAATACATAGCAAAATTCTGAAATTCTCTTGTTAGGCCTCAGTTTATTTGCTTAAATATCAAGTATGATAATGAAAAGATAAAAGTGTGTAACTGATGCTGTTTTCTAAGAGCTCTACTAAAGTTAGAGTTGATGGTATGTATGATGAATATCTAAGCTTTATGGAAGATGCAGATAAAGGCACAAAGTCTACATTTAACCCAACATTTTTAGGAAAAGCCGTGCCATGACTTTTCTGGAAAGAAAGAGATCAATCATTAGAACTACCCAGTCCAGCAAATCCTCAAGATACTAGTCAGAGAGATTGATTTAATTTCACAGGGGAACATTTAACTTTAACAATTGCACAGAACAATGGGAAAAACAGATTTGACAAGTAAATAACAACTGCTTGCATGAAGGAGCACCACTCAGACTGACATCATGAGTCTGTTTCTTAATATGTGTCTTACAATAAAAAAAAAAAAACTTTCTCAAGCAAAGAAATCTGAACATCTAATCTCAACAGACACTCCTGAGAAGATGCTTGGTCTGATGTGCTACTATAACAGAATGGGGTAGCAGGCTGTAACAGATAGCATAAGTTGTAAGGAATTCATTTCCTCTCTGTTCTGGGATCTGGGGAGTCCAGGCTGGAGGCAGAGGCATCTGCGGAGAGCTTTTTGCTTCATTCTTACATAGTAGAAAGCAGACAGAAAAAACTCACTCCCATTAATCCCTTCATGAGGATGGTGACCTCTTGGCCTAAATTCCTCCAAAAGATTCCACTTCTCAACACCGCTGTAATGAGGATTAACTTCCTGACACATGATTTCTTGAGTTCACATTGAGACCATTGCAGTTATTATAAGCACACAGTTAAAGAACCATTATCATAAAAAGAAAGCAGTGCAAGATATTCTGAAACAAAAAGTATGATTTATGAGGCATAAAATAAAAGTTGAAATACAGACCAAATTTTGGTCAAAAAGAATATATAACATAAGCAAGGGGGTGCTCAGAGTTAAAACTTCCAGGGTCTTCAATTAGTAGACAAATGCAAAGGCTTTAGTTTGTATTAAGTGAAAAAATGCATGTGAAAATCCCAAGGCCACTGTGCTATGCTACATGGATAAAGAAAATAGGTGTTTTAAGGGAAAGGGATTAAGAGCTGATTTAGGGCAGCAACAACTTACAGGGTCTGACACATCAAAGTGTGTCTCTTATGTCACATCCTGCCTGCCTGATCTACCACAGCAATGAGCACTCCACCCTTTACAAAGAGGTTTTACTTTATGTTCCCAGAATAGAAAGCATGTAACTTGCTGGGTTTAGTGATACATACCATAAATCCAGCACGGGTACTTAGGGGGTTCAGGTAGAAGGATTGCAAGTTCGAGGCCAGTTTGGACTACATGGTGAAACCCTGTGAGGAAGGAAGGAAGGGAAGGAATGGGAGGGAGCGGGGGAGGGAGGGAGGGAGGGAGGGAGGGAGGGAGGAGGGAGGAAAGAAGGAAGAGATGAAAGAAGAAAGAGGGAGGAAGTGAAGGAAGGCAAGAAAGAACAGGAAGAAGAGAAGGATGAGTCAGGGAGGGAAGGAAGAAAGCACAGAGCTTGTTAAAGTCCAGCAAACATGGTGGGTAATGGAACAATCAGGAGAAAAGAGGTACATTAGAGGCTGTGGAGGCACTTGAGCAAAAGACAAGAAGGTCTATGGACTTCTATAAAGACTTAACATCAGCAGTGAACAGGAGCAGGCCTTTTCTGCTATCAGTGTTCCCTGTGAACTTGATCAACCCAGAGCCAAACTAGATGTTCTCACCTGGGAGAACAAAATCCATCTCAATAAACATGAACATGTAGATAGTGTTACTACTGTGCATAAATCACATAGAGCTTAAGTAGCTTTTGTCCAGCCTAAATCGGACACCTGTCAATTCCTACTAATGCACAAAATAAATCTGAACACAATTTGAATGTTTCATAGTTAAGAGAGAAAAATTATTTTTGACAACTAAAATATAATAAATTACCCATTAAAAATATATAATACATGATAAAGAAATGGAACTATCCATAGCAAAGCCAGAAAAATATGCCTCAGAGAGAAGAAAACATTTCCCATCCTAAGTCAAAACTCCAGTCTTTTCACGCAGTTAGAACTCATCATGTATGTCCTCTCTTACTGACTCTAACCAGTTAGAACTCATCATGTATGTCCTCTCTTACTGACTCTAACCAGTTAGAACTCATCATGTATGTCCTCTCTTACTGACTCTAACCAGTTAGAACTCATCATGTATGTCCTTACTGACTCTAACCAGTTAGAACTCATCATGTATGTCCTTACTGACTCTAACCAGTTAGAACTCATCATGTATGTCCTCTCTTACTGACTCTAACCTCTTGCTAATGCTATTGAGTGACAAGAATCTTTTTTTATTTTTTATTTATTTTTGTATGTGTATGAATGTACTGTCTGCATGTAAGTTTGTGTACCTGTGTCATGCAATGCCGCGGAGGTCAGAAGAGGGTCTTGGATTCCCCTGGAACTGGAGTTAAAGACCACCATGTGGGTGCTGGGGATTGAACCTGGGTTTTCTGCAAGAGCAGTCAGTGCTCTTAACCGCTAGGCCATCTCTCCAGCCCCAAGAATCATTTTTATCTTATTTTTTTTCTGCTTTGCTTTCTTATCTTGTGTATCTGCCTCAGTGAGTTTTGCTTAGAATTCGGGTGCTTTCCTTTGCAGCTATTTCTGGCTGATGCCGTTCCCATCACATATTGTGGGATTCCAGTGCCCCCTAAAACATCTCCATGAAAGCAACTGCATTGCTCTCCTCATCAACACTTCAGATAGTTAGTACTGCAGGCGCATGGTAAGAAAGAAGGTGCTGGAGAAAGGAACTTGAAGTGCACTTGGCATGGAGACGTGGATGGGTACTAAACACATGGATGAAGTTATTTACTTAAAATTTTTCCTGCCGGCCTGATTTGGCTATATTTTCACAATTGACACATACCGTGCTGCAGACTTCTATTTTCACTAGCTGAGAAACAGAACGATTGCAGGCTTTTGCATGTTATGTATTTCTAAATATCACCAAGTTAAACTTAGATTTTTGATTCTATGCCCAGGACCAAGTGGAAAAAATCTCCATCTTCAATAGTTCCTATTATCTTTGAGTCACATGGCCACATACTGTATTTCTTCCACAAGTGAAACTCCCACTCGGAATTCCAAGCATTTCATAACCAATGGCATATCCATGTTCTATGTTACTCAGTAGGCCTTCATATTCAAATCAGATATTCAGATGGAGCCAATATTAAATTCATCCAACAAATATTGATTGAACACCTACATCTTCTACTAGTATTGCATGACTCCCTCTTCAGGCAAGTTGCTTTTACAAACCTCACCTCACTTAACTACCACAGTGAAACTGTCCACTGCTTTGAAGGAGCTTATATAGTAGTCCCATAAAATATAATTAGCAGAATACTGGGTTTCAAGGCTCTTGTCTATTATGGACCTGGTTACTATAGTATTTTAGATGTTTTTGGTGAACTGATAACTAACCTGGAATAAAAGATTCATATGGTTAGTCATAGTAGCACACACCTTTATTTTAATACCAACATTCAGGAGGCAGAGGCGGGCAAATCTCTGTGAGACTGAGGCTGGCTTGATCTACACAGTGAATTCTAGGCCAGCTAGGACTATAAGGAGACCCTGTCTCAAAGAACCCAAGTGGAGGAAAAACTCATCTACATAAATGTATATTTTAATTTCCTTATGTTATTTTCATTTTTACTAAAACAATATATTTAAAATTATATAAATGTGCTAAAATGTTATAAAATACCATATGTGTCATATTTAATATATTTATTGTAAAACGTGTGTTACACATACACATACACACACAAAATACAAACAAGTCAACCTGTACACAGGCCAACATGTGGACAGGTTTGCCCATGTTTCCTCTAGCATAGTATTTTCAAGTTTGGATGGCCAATATTAACAGCTTTAGAAGTCCATAGATCGATTTTCATAAATTAGGATAAAAGAACTGCTGAGTTTGAAGGAAACATATGATCCAACTTACTCTCTAAGCATTCTTCAATTTCCCTTTTGATTTTAACATTTGTTTTTCAATAGGGTGGTAGCTACATATGTTTTGATGTCAAGAGTTTATGTTTTGCAACAGCCTGTAACTATTCTATCATCAAAATTTTTTATCTTTCTTAAGTTCTTTCAAGAAGAAGCTAGAAGTCTTCCCAATAGAGCAATCATGTCTTGTAGTCTCAACGGGCCTTTATATGTAAATCAGATATTTCATGTGCATGATATTCTTCTCAGTAGTTATAACTTATTAGGTATAACAAGCAATGGTAATAGAATAAATAAAAATGACAAATTCTATTGCTCCACTATAGTTAATATTATAGACTTCAAAATAATTGCTCTTTAGTAATAATGTAAATGGCACAGTTTTAATCAAAAGAGGGATGACTCTGTCTACCCACAGGGTTTGGCCATTTAAAACCAAGCCCTATGATTATTCAGGTCGGGTGGTTAGAAATTGATGCCTCTATTCCCTTTATAAATATTTGCTCTACATTATCCAGTCATAAGGGCTGAAGATACAGCTCAGAGGTAGAGCTTTTATGTTGCATGTATGAAGCCATAGGTTCAGTCCCCACCACTATAACACAAAGCAACCATATCCAGTCACAAATATAACTGATCTTTTTTTCACTTTATCTCATGGTTGCATTTTGTGTGGTACAAGATTTAAAGTTTTTGCTTCTAATTCTCAAAATCTCTCCTTCAAACTGTGTTTTGTTTTGTGCCTCATTTAAAATAAGAAAATTATTAAATACCTTAAGCTGGATTTGTTTCTTTTCTGTAGCTGTTCAAGTATTTGCACATCTCTTTGGGAATGATTTGCTAATTACCTGTCCCACTTATTTGCTTTCTTTTTTTTTTTTTTTTTTTTTTTGGTATTTTTGAGACAGGGTCTCCCTTTAGTCCCAGCTGTCTTGGAGCTCGCTCTGTAGACCAGGCTGGCCTTGAACACAGGCCTTGAACTCAGAGATCTGCCTGTCTCTGCCTCCCAAGTGCTAGGATTAAAGTCATGCACCACCACGCTCAGCTATTTGCCTTCTTTAAAAAATATATTTATATTTTGTGTGAGTATTTGGCCTGCATGGATGTAAGTGCACCATGTGCATGCAATGCCCGTGGAGGCCAGAAGAGGGCATGAGATCCCCTGGAACTGCAGTTACAGATACCCGTTAGCCACCATGTGGGTGCTGGGAACCAAATCCAGGTTCTCTGGAAGAACAGCCAGTGCTCTCAACTGCTGAGCTATCTCTCCATTCCCAAGGAACAAAGCTTGATGTATTTCCATCAGTTTTTTCTTTCTTTCTTTCTTTCTTTCTTTCTTTCTTTCTTTCTTTCTTTCTTTCTTTCTTTCTTTCTTTCCTTCCTTCCTTCCTTCCTTCCTTTCTTTCTTTCTTTTTTTCATTTATTTTATCTTGAGACAGGGTCTCAGTACATAGCCCTGGCTGGCCTGAAACACATGATGTAGAACAGGCTGGTATTCTTAACATTGAACACTGACTACTGGACACTTCCCTCAACCTTTTATAAAAGATACAGTTCAAGGTTATTTTTTCTCATGTAACATAAAGCAGAAGGTCATTCATTAATCATTATTGAACCCATTCTTCTTTTCCCCTTTATTGAATTCAAAGGCAAATCAGCTAGTCTTTTTCTTGGCATGCATCAGCAAAAGTATGTTATTATGATATATTCTTAAATGATATATCTTCATAAAACAATATAGGTGGAGGTTTAAAGACGAATAAAAAAATAAATTGAAACCATCTGGATATCCAAAGTAGAGAAAAGTTTTTCTAAGGGTTCTTATGTCCACGTTACAAACTGAACGGATTTCTAACTGCATGGAAAAAGCCAAAGCTATGGAAAAGTTTAAAAGAAGACAGAATTGAAGTGCAGCAACTTAACAAATGAAATCATTTGTTAGACCTGTCCTTGGGAGGAGTGCAGAGAGTCACATTTCTTGGGTCAGAAAGGATTAAATTTACCTTACTTGACCCACTTGACCTGGGAATGGAAATACAACTAGTTTGCATAGAAGTTGGCTCCCTGGGAAGCTTGTGTGCACAAGGATGAAGGAGGAAGCCCCTTACTCAATGCCTGCAAATAAGCTTATGAATGGGGAAGAGTGGAGAATATCAGAAAGTACCAGAATAAATACTCCGTTAGAGATGGGAGAGGAAATGGGAGAGGGAAGGACTGAAGAAAAGGAGGGAAACTCAGGAGACATTTAAAATGCCTTCATAGGCGACTGCTAAGTACGAGAAGAAATAGTATTATAGAATCATTTCTGTCCATATAGCAGCATTAATATATGGTAGGAAATAATCGGAAATCAAGTTTAGAAGTGTTATACAAACAATGCAAGCATTTTTTTCTGGTTCTGTTTGTTCTGTGGGTTTTTTTTGTTTTGTTTTGTTTTGTTTTGTTTTGTTTTGTTTTGTTTTGTCATACTGCTAGCAAATAACCCCAAAGACAGGATGTACATTTCTTCTCGGTTTAGGGAAGGGCTCAATTGATTATTTTTAATCATAACCACATAGGCATGCTCTAAGTTTGCCTGTTTCAGCCTCAAGTTGCCCAGCATGATAGAATACTTGTTCAAACAGGTATATCAGTCTCAGAAATCTATCTATATAGTTTACCTTGAAGTCAATTGAAAACAGAATATTCTTTATTGATTTTGCCCGCTTGGCTGCTATATGCCGTCAGTGTGCCCACACAGATGTAAACAGAATGAATCAGCTCTCGCTGGCCCTGGGCCTCCTCCAGTCATGTGAAGCAAGCTTCTGATTCCTTTATGTTCAGGCACAGCCAGGGAGACAAGAGTGCTACTGTCTCAGAGAGTCACCTCAGGCTATGCAGAAAAATGCTTTTTTCTTATTTTAGACCTGAATCGGTCTATGCCACTAAATGTATTCTTGTGAATACAGATAGCACTTTGTTGTTATGCTCATGGGAAGGCAAAGGAGTAACCTGTTTGGACGCAGCTGCAGGCCACCTGTAGAGAAAGTCAAATTAGGAAGAGACCCCACTGTTCTCCGCATTCATGCTTTCTGTATTGTTGTTTGACTTTTCCCCCTCTGTCTATGTATCTTTTTCAACTGGGAGATGGGGAGCACATTTTAAGGCCTTCTGTCCCTTTAAGGCATCTGATGATTGAAAGGACTCTAAGATTTGAAAGGCTGTAAAAACTCCCCAGTTACCAATGAATGATGGTAATACAAAGACTCTTAAAGCTGTTAAAGCTGAAGTAGTCTTCTTACAGATTTCTGTTCTTTGGTGAACCTTGCTGTTCAACTCTTCCCACCCCACCTGTCTGCACTGCTTTTCCTTGTAAAGATTTACCATATCCTCAGTGGAAAAGTAGCCATCCATATTAGCAGTTAACTTTACTCCACTGAAGAGGAAGAAAAGAAGAAAAGAAAATCTAAATTTAAAAAAAAAAAACCTCGTCCTCTTTTTTCTCATCTGCCCACTTGAAACTTTTTTAAAAAGCCCATAAATGAAATATCAGCATTAGCCATAAATATTAAAGGAGGGAAATGCGCAAATAAAACTTGTTTCTGGAAATCTTGAATTTGGCCGAATATCAAAAACCATTTCCTGACAATGAGATCCATTAGGCTACAAAATAATGCCTCAAAGTAGCGGTTGCATTGCTTATAAGATTTAGCCTTTAAGGGTAGACTGAAGACAACCACAGACCTGAGGCTTAGCTGTGCAGTTATTTCAGCTATTGGAGAGACCAGCTCTTTCGAGCCTAGTTGTTTCTCTTGTTTATATTCTTTTCATTGAAAATGTAGATTCGAGTGCAGGATGGGAAATGTCCAACATCTGCCATCATAGACCCTTGTAAATTGTTGTTGGTAGCTAGGATTAAATCATGATATATACCAACCTGGACATATGCATTAATGTATGTTGTATTCAAGCAGAAAAGCCACTAGAGTTACTCCAAATCCCTTCTGAGGATTCTTTCTTTCTCCACTTCCCAGTGTTTGCTCAATATCTGCATTATCCTCATAAAACATCATGTCATTGCAAAATTTAAGCTTTCCATAGCTACTATTTTGCAAATGTAAACTTATACCCATACAGTGCCCTTTTAGAGAAAAGTATTATATCTAAATACTTACTGAGAATTTCCTTAATAAATTCTTCTTGCAGATGAGGCTTTAGTATTTCTACTTGATGAGTTATTTCTTTGAAGTACATATCCTATAGGCCCTACTAAATTCTATACAATCCAAATAGAATCAAATTTGCTGCAACTACATAGTGACATTTACACAACTTTAATTCTCTATTATGTGGCACATGTCCCGAAAGCTATTAGAACTTATTCCTAAATGTCCTATACCTTAGAGTTTTTTTTTAGTGAAGAAAACATTGGTTCAATGTCTTTCATAGAAAAATATTTCACAGTGTTTTAGCTTGCTTTTTCTAACCTTTTTAAATGGATGCTCACAATTACTTGGGAATTCATGATAAACATATTAAGTAACAGAGTCAACATTTAAAGGCAAAAGTACTGACTTTCAGCTCCTTCTTGCTCTGTCTACTATGGCTCCATGACTGAACTCTTTCATAGGAAATATGTTGCATACTACAGTCTCATTTTCAGGGACTGGCACATAATCAGGACTTTAAGCTATATACCCAAGTAAAGAATAGTCCAACACAGATGCAGGCATCCGGGAAGGAAAAGACATAGCACTTCAGGACAAGCTGTTGGAGCTCAAGAATGGAAACAGGTCAAGTTTTAGAACAAAATCCAAACTGAAGCTTCCCAAAACAATGGTTATACCAAGGCACACCACCACAAAGCACTTCTACATTAAGTAAAGTACATTTTACTTCCAGGATAAGATGGCACTAACTGGTAAGTCACAGGGAACCAATGAGGATTGACCTTAACTGTATCCACCCACCTCTTTCATGCTACTTGTATTTTGAATTTGAAATGGCTTTATACTATTTTAATCATTAGATGCTTTGCGTAACATAAACAAGTTTACACACAGAAAATGGAAAGGCTAATTTAAAAGGCACAGTAATGTGATTGGTGGTGTGGTGCTCAGAATATTTTACTCAAAACCTTGGCTTATATCTTGGCCATCCTATCACAAATACTTATAACATTTGTGTAGTGATTGCACAGATTGTTTATGGATTATTCTATAAAACATGAGACTAAGATGTTTTTCTCTAGATTTTTGTGATTATTCAGTAAGATAGTGAGTGTAGGAGTGTTTTGTTATCTGTGATCCACTATCTCAACATAATCTATCATATTTGCTTTGATTTGTTTGGTAGCACAGTAAAAACAATTTCTTAAAACATCTAGCTAATTATCTCTTTAACACCCCAATTTGATCTCTATATGCACTCAGCCTGGATCAGAGCAATTAAAAGTAAAATGGAAAAGACATCAGCAATTTATGACAATCCTCATTTGAACCATTGCAAGTGAACTCCCTCTACTTTTTTGTCAGCTTGTGTATGAGACATCTGCACTCAAACTTAAAGCCCTTTTTCAAAATAAATTTTCAGTACCAGAAATCCCATATGGTTTTGATGTAAGTAACTACACACTACCCTCAGGGTCAAGTCTAAAACTTGGACCACTCCCTGCAGGCTCTGGTCACGTGTGTGAGAAGCCAAAAGCCTGTGATCTCACCTGCCTCGATCATGTACCTTTCTTCACCTCTCTTGTTTTATGGAATGGACAGGATCCTGGCCAAGCATGGCAGATGGGAAGGTTAAATGATGTTTAGAAAGTCATTACAGATGAAAATACTAAATGATGTTAGTTTTGAGAAAATGCCACAGAATTACAACTATATACATAATTCATATGTCCATAAAACCTCTGAAGGATTCCTTAAAATGACTTTCTTCTCCTGAATGAAATGTCATTTTACTTTCATTTTTTTGCAAAATTTAGCAAATAGTTTTCTTGGATGTTGCAAACAATTATTGCAGATATGTTTTAACTGGACTGCTCTAATTTGGCCGGAGAGTTGGTGCAAAGTTCTGCTGTATCAGGTAGAAAAGGATCTTCAAAGTCAGACCAGAGAGAGTTACTTAATAGAAACATCCAGATCCTGCTTCTGTCCTTGTTGGATTTCATAATGCTTATCTTTGGACTTAGAATACTTGCCAAAGAAACTCTCTTTCTTAGAGCAAATAACCCCGATAAGTTAGGATCCAGACATGTCTTATGATTTTGCAAACATCTATGCATTATCAAAATCTCCGTGAATCATTGGTCATTTAAATACCAGCTATCCGGATTCTTTTTTCAGATTGCTTTTTCATTTTAATTGCTCCCATTTCCTGTGCTGACCTTCATGTTTCAGAGAAAAGCAAGCGTCCCACAAAGGAGAAAGAGAGGGAGCTTTCATTTGTGAACTGCAAAGGTCCTAATTTGGCCAGGACATTTGCAGCAAAGTCTTGGAATGCTGTTTTGCAGTTTCAAAAGTAATCATACTCAGCTTCCCAGAATGTTTTTTTCTGCCTGGAGGATGCCAGGAGAACAAGGGCAGCCTTGTTAACAAGTTGCAATCTCTCAAAAACAAGATAGGATTTGGATATAAGTCATCATTTCAGCTCACAGAGCTGTGTTCTCCACCCCACAGAAGGGCTTCATTTACATCTAAAATGGTTAATACTGATCTCCAACAAAACTCCAAAGTAGAAGAATGCAGCTGCCATGTGGTTTGTGACTCCGAGGTTAGGGAAAAATGACATCACCAACTTTCAGCATATTATCACACTGACAGAGAGGCACCTTGTATTCTCTTCTGCAGATAGAGCCAGGATTGTGCTCTGTCTTGTTTTTTTTTTCCTCTTTCCAAAGAATACCTTTCTCCCTCTTTTCTCAGCAGCTGCAATATGAAGGGTTGAAAATGTCACCTCAACTTAGTGATGAATGATGCTTGACCTCTGGACGGGTTACTCTGTATTTTATGCAATTCTAAATTAATATGAATGCTCCTGACTCAAAGGACTTGGGCTGTTAGGATTGTTTCAGGGATGGATTTGTGTAATGAGTTGGTAGCTTCAGGGTTTTCTGTTGTGGCTGTTATTTTGTCCTTCGTGAGGTGGGGCAGTTGCAGAGGTTTGTGCTCTAAAAGCAAGGTAAAAGAAAGATTCTGCTAATATTATTTTTATGTGTTTCCTCCTGTGAGATTAATATCTTTCATATTAGAAATATTGTCAGTAAGCAGAGGCAGTTTGCGAAAAAAAAATTCTCTAAAGGGCAACTGGCCCACATGTCTTTGTTGTTTTTATTTGAATATAATTAATTATGTAAAGCAATAGTTAGTGGAAGATTAACAATTAGTAGATTCTGTCAAGTAGTCACACGGAAATTACTAACTAATTGAACGACTGGTCCTCTATTGTGTCAGAAAACAGTGCTGAGTGTCATTCTTTTTATCTTTTTACTTTGTTGTTTTCACAGATCCCCTTTTTTCTAAGATGTATGTTTCACAGAAGACTAATAAATAAATAACCCTGGTTGCGATTTCATAACATGCAAAGGGGGTTGAAAGAAAAACACCTGTTTTAATTAGCATTATGGTTTGTTCACTTTAAAAAAGAAATGATAATCCTGATGCAGTGAGCTGACATTTTTAAAGCTTTGAATTTCCATCTGTATCTTATATTACGATGTTTCAGGATTGTCACGAGTTAATTATGTTAACTTGGGAAGCACTGCTTGCATTTAGAATGAAAACCTTCAGCTTGAATAGACAGAAAAGCAGACGCTATCTTTCTTGTCAATTGCTTTGTTGTCGGCTGCCTTGCAACTTTTCATGTATTTCTGGATCTAAAGGGAAGTGTAAATCTCTATTTATTTTAAGTTTTACATAAGCTACACAATTTCAATACTCTGTTTTGGCTGTACGTGTCTTGTGTATCTTTACACATGTAGCTTTCCTGCCCCTGAATTCAGCAATTCACAGTCAAAACGATCTTTTCTTTAATTCATAATTTGTTTTGTTGTGCCTAGACATTATGGAGATTAGTGCATAATGAAATTTAAGAATAGGATAACTCTACTGTCTCCATCCTCCCTCTAGTTAATTTTTCTACCACCTTTTTGCTTTTGTACATCAACCTTTAAATGATACACAAATGCAAAGAGCATCTGGGCACAACAAGGCATGTTACAAATGGAGTCAGCACTCTAAGTAGGAATTTCCATGCTTTTGTGAGTTTAACGTCCCTTTAACATAGAGAGCAGCTGTGTTTGTGTCAATAATTACACATTGAAATAAATGCATGTACATGTGTTTCTTTATGGGATTAAGGATGTTAGGGATGGCCTCACACAAAGGATTTTTGCCCCTCTCTTGCCTCCCCTGATTTTTGTTATAAAATTCTAAATGACATGATGCTGTTCTGAGGATCTAGAATGTCACCCTTGACAGCTGGAGTTCCAGGCTTCGACTGACATTATTTTGGACTACTTATTATTTTTTGCCTCCTTCTCTACCCCACAGCCATTCTCTTCTCTTCTCATCACTCAAGAGTCTAGCTTCACTGCACAAACTTTGTGACTCATGCTCTCTTGCAGGAAGTCTCTCAACTAGGTAAGACCAATGAGAATTATCCACAGAACACCAAGACCAAGGGACAATGGGAGAATGCCATGATCGTTAATGCTTCATCCTCAGATTGGTTCCATAGGCTCTAAATTACCCATTCATAGGAAAGCAAGCTTGCAGAGTAGAGGATTGCTCTTGGGGAGGATTCTGGAAATGTGAAAGTTTCCTTGTGGCTCCCGGGGTTGATAGATTCTCATCCAAGTACTTCTGTTAGTATAATTATTATGTGTCAAGAAAAAATAAAAGTAAAAAAAAAAAAAAGGAACTGGTAGGCTAGATACAACAATACAGTCAAGAATGACCAAGACCCACAGGAAGGTCACAGGTGCAGCTCTTGCTGGGGAATAGCAAGTGCACCAAGCTCAAAGAGAGCATATCCTGAGGATCCATGGAGTTGGTGTTCAGGCTGTGATATGAAGTTAAGCCTCAGGATGACTGAGTTGAGGGTTTATTCTATAAAATATATGGCAAAGGTATGTTTAGTATGTAAATACAATCTGCAAATGTGGAGGTTTATTCATGCCTTATCACGCATTCAAATTAACGTATGGCTGTTCTGCCACTTAAAAATAGCTCTGTTCATTAAAAGAACTGTAACCTAGATTTTCAGAAAAATAAAAAAATGTTTCTAAGATCATTTTATGCCTTCGGCAAAGACTCATACTTTAATACTGCCTCCTTATACATTGTGGATTAAGGCAGAAGGTGATGAATCTGATAAATTTATCTATATTTGACCAACCACCGTGCAAGGTGATAGCAAATTACTGTATGAACTGGTTTATTCAGACCCACTCTTATGCCTGGAAAACAGCAATCAATGTGTTTTATCCCTCCTGAACTCAGATATGTTTTACTAAGCCCATAGTAATCTACTTCATCACCACATGTCAAAGAGCACAGGTTAGCAGTTCTCAAGCAAAAATGATGTGAGTCACAGCCAACTCCAGTGTCATTAAGACAAAGGCCACTCTGTTAGAGTCAAGTCTGTAGCAGAATTTACTTGTTCAACCAACCTGATCTGTCCAGACTCTGAGCATCATAAATATATTGTTAACAGGGGAATCTATGTTGCTTGGCATTTCACTTATGGCATGCAATAGAGCAGTATGCTTATAAGTCTCAGTTAAAGAATAAAATAATATGTTGCTTCCAGAACGTAATTTGAATGGTGCCTTTTCTTTATTCCTCCTTTCTGTCCCATTTTCTCCCTTTGCAGCTTAGGCACCTTTGCAAAATAGTTCAGAAATGAGACAGACCAGTGTTAAAAACCAGCTACAACACTTTCTTAGGAACTTGCAGAAGTTAACTTCTGCGGCACTTCTTTTTTTTTAATTTCTTTTTAATTTTTTTTTTAATTTCTTTTTTTTTTTTTTGTCTTTTTGAGACAGGGTCTCCCTGTAGTCCCAGCTGTCCTGGAACTCACTCTGTAGACCAGGCTGGCCTTGAACTCACAAAGATCCGCCTGCCTCTGCCTCCCGAGTGCTAGGATTAAAGGCGTGCGCCACCACGCCCGGCTTTTTTTAATTTCTTTTTGTGTATGAATGTACTGTCTGCATGCAGGTTTGTGCACCCGTGTCGTGCAATGCCGCGGAGGTCAGAAGAGGGTGTCGGATTCCCCAGGAACTGGAGTTCTCCTGGAACTGGAGTTTCAGATGGCTCTCGGCCGCCATGTGGGTGCTGGGGATCGAACCCGGGTCCTCTGTAAGAGAGGTCGGTGCTCTTAACCGCTAGGCCATCTCTCCAGCCCAACTTCTGTGGTACTTCTAAACTTTTCAAATAGCAAGTATATTGCTTGGTTTCTATGGACACTCAATGCGTTCATGCCTATAAATTGCCAAGTACCATGACTGCTATATGACAGGTGTCAGTGGCTTCCATGCTGTTGTCATCATCATCATTATGCTGTTTCTGTTATTGTTTGGCTTTCAATTACATGATAATTCTCAAATTCAACTATACAATCTTCACCTTTGAGGTTCATACTCAGACTTCCAAATGTCCACTTCACATTGTCACAAGCAAAGGTCACTAGTATCTCCAAACCAAGTATGTCATCCCTGACTGCCTCAAAACCAAAGCTAACAAAATTTAAACCCCAGTTGATCCTTTTCAAATATCTTGTATAGCTTTATCAACAGAGCAACCTTCTCACCACAGACATACATAGAATTTTGCTTGATCCTCTTTTCCCTTTGAAACTCCAACTTGTAACTTTAAAGCCTCACCCTCAGTGTCTTCCCTAATGTCTACAAATGCTACCTAATTATGGGCTTCCTTGTGTATTCTTAAGACCATTGTGACCTTCCTTCATATTAAACTTAAAGACAATTCTTGCCAATAATGAAATTATAATCCACTGCCCATCTTTCCCTAGAACAGTGGTTTGCATTCAAATCACCTGGAGGGCTGCCACATCAAAGCCTCTGCTGTACTCCAGAGACTTCAGACCCAGGAGGTTGAGGCAGAACTTTATAATTTGTATTTTGAATTATGTGATGTTCATATAACTGGTCCACATCTTAATAGCACTGGCTTAGCACATCTTTATTCACACATATCAGTCCATCAAATGCTATGCATTCATCCCTGCCCTCACCCAGGAGAAGTTGTATGTAACATCAGTGGCAGAAAGACTATTCTGCTTAGTAGAAGAATGATTAAAAGTTCAAATTGCCTTGGTCCATTGTGTATTTCTATAACAGGATACCACAGACTGGGAAAATTTAAATGAGTAGAAATGGTTAGGGTTTCTGAAGGCTAAGGAAGCCCAGGATCAGGGTCAGACCCCTAGCTTGAGCATCCTTGCCTTGTCATCATACGGAATCCAGAAGGACAGGGAGAAAGCAAGATGGGGACCAGTGTGTCCTTTCATAATAGCAGTAATCCCGTCCACAAGCACCAAGCCCTCTTGGCGTATTGCTGTCTAAAAGAACTCATCTCTTCAGAGAATTACAATCACAATTTAATTTCAATGTGACTTTTGGATGGGGCAAACATTCAACTGATAGCCCAAAGAGAGCCAGATTGCTAGAATTTCATCACTAAATCCATGAATGAATTTGGACAAGTTTATTAATGGTTGGACCTATGTTTCCCTGTCATAAAAACGAAATAATATCCAGGCGTGGTGGTACACACCTTTAATTCCAGCACTCAGAGGCAGAATCTCTGTGAAATTAAGGCCAGCCTGGTTTACAAAGCAAGTTACAGGCCAGTTGTGGTTATAGGGAGATCCTATCTCAAAAACTACAACAGAAAGAAGCAATAACACTATGTACAACATGTATTAATATGAGGATAAAATGAATGACAAGTAGGAGACACTTGGAGCGATGCCTGAGAAGTGTTCAGCTATTGTGGCTTTCTAACAGTTCGTATATTTTTTAGTGGTAAAGAATGGAAAGTTGTAATTTATTGAAAGTAATGACACTTGTAAATAAATATTTTTATATAATTCTTTAAAATAAGTCTAATGGACTATGACAATTTGATCCCCTCCATCCTAAGATACAATATTGTTGTTAACTCTCTGAGAATTTCATATATACAGTGTATTTTGGTCATACTCTCTCCTCACACTCTTCCCCTAACTCCTCCCAGATCCACACCTACCATCTCAAAATTTCATGTTCTCTCTCTCTCTCTCTCTCTCTCTCTCTCTCTCTCTCTCTCTCCCCCCCCCTTTCCCAGATCCAATTTGTGCCACCCATAAACTTATGGGTGTAGGGTCACCTACCAGAACATGATCAGCCTACTAGGAGCCACATTTTTTTAAGTTTTTTTCATAATTTATTTTTATTGTTATTAAAATTTTGCCATACATCATACATCATTTCTCAATCGACTTTAGAGTCACTTCCCTTTCCAGGGGCCACATTCTTGAAGAAAAACAGTTCTGTCTTTCCTGTATCACTGTATGCAGTGGGTTTGCACTGACTCCTTTTCTAGACATTACGTTCATGGGAAGAAGATAGAACATCATTGGGAATCCTCAGAAGCATCTCTAATTTAGTGTTTTATAGAAATCCAGTAAAAAATATTTTAATTAAGTTGAATTGAGGAAAGTTTGCAAATGGGATCTCAAGTAAGTAAAAAAATCTTCTAAACAATAAACAAACCATCAATTTTTCCCTTCATCATAAAAATGAAGTCATTTATTAATAAAACATTGAGAGTAGGTTTGCTTTCCCCTTTGAATTTCCTAAACTCTATAATTAAAATGGCTTCAAATTGGAAGATTGTAAGGAAGGAATTAATCTTATTGGTAAGTAAAAAAGCAAATCCCATGGCCGATGGCAGATATGACCTGTTAGCAATAGTTACACTTTTATACTTTTTTCTTACAATCAGCATGCAGAGACTAACATAATCCAATTAACTGTAATTCCCTTTTGTGGAGTCAGTAAAATAGTTAATGATACTAAAACACCATTGAAGTCTTATCGCTGGTCAGATAATCCAAATGGATTCTCACTTTCACACTACCAGGAGGCCTTTATAAACTTCTGGAAAATGGAATATTTTGCTTCCCTCAACATCTCTAGTGCATGCCAGCAATCAGTGTTTTAGGCTTCTTTGTTTGCTGTTTAATAGTTTCAAGAATACACCTGTTTGTTGCTATCACATGTTCTGACTTTTTACAAAAGAATTTCTCCACAGTGAATATGCACACCTGAGCTATATATTTATCTATTCGTGTGTCTCTTTGGGCACACTTCAAGTCTTCCAAACTTGAGTCAGCACATACAGTGTTGCTAGATTTCCTCCTTAGAAAGTCACTGCCTTGCCAATGGTCCCCCAGACTCTCCATTTTAAGGGACTTCTTGCTCTACCCCCTGCTTCCATCTCTATCCTTGATACTTTGAGATTTGGGATCTATTTTTCTGGATTCTCCAGCATGGACTACCCAGTGCACTGTGATCTGTTTGTGTTACTTATACTTGGGTCAGCTTTCATAGACCTCTTGTCTTTTCTCGTGGCCCATGGCCCACCTTCAAACATCAAGCCGATCTTCTTTAAGATAATTGTGATGTCATACTTCACCTGCAAAGCCTCCTCTGGCCATTACCCAGATTAATCCGGATCACCATCTTCTATATTTCTATAACAGTATATACAAAGTATACATAAAAGCATTTAGCATGTGCTTTTATAATGTTATCTATTTGACTTAATTTCTATATGAGGGTAGATACTGTATATCTTAAATTCCACAGCTACAAGAAGGGTAGCATAAAATTTGAGTTATACTTGATATATGAATAAATAAGGAGATTATTAACCTACCTATAGTTATTGATTAAATACTATCAAAAGTCAATACGATGAAAAGAATACATTATCAAGTTCTATGTGCATATATACATCTGCTGTCATCAACATTGGCACTGTATTATTAAATAGCCCTTACTATAAAGAAGGTTTAGATTGGATGGACTATTCAGATATATTCCAAACTAATAAAGGAAAGTGTATCAGGTACCAGGCTCAGGGAATGCAAAATTTAATAAGAATAAATTTCTTTCAGCAAGAATAAATTTCTTTGAGGGAGAGGCACAGATGAGACCCTTCACTTAAATTAAGTAGTCATAAAGGAGAATGGTGGGATTATCAAGCTAGTATTAGAAACTAAAAATAAGGGGCTGGAGAGTTACTGGTGGCCTAGCAGTTAAGAGCACCGACCGCTCTTGCAGAGGACCAGGTTCAATCCCCAGCACCCACATGGCGGCTGAGAATTGTCTTTAACTCCAGTTCCAGGGGAATCTAACACCCTTTTCTGACCTTCGCGGCATTGCACGACACGGGTGCACAAACCTACATGCAGACAGTACATTCATACATACAAAAATAAATAAAATTAAAAAAAAACTAAGAATAAAAACTGAAATAAAAATCCAAGGTGGGTAAGAGTCCATTTCAGTAGTCCAGATGATACATAATTTCACTGTAGACAAGAAACCCAGAAAATAAGTCACAGGCTTATTTAGGCTTGCAGAAAAGGAAATCCAGAGTTACTCATATCTAGAAGAGCCTGTACCATCTGACTTGATACTTCAGCTTCTTCCAGTGACTTCCTGAGCTCTCTAACATCAGAGTATGCATGGTGATGTTAGATTAAGTATATCTCTGTTCTGCTGGGATGAGATAGGTTCATATGTGTCAAACCTGTGTGTACTACTTACAAGTGCACCTTCATGACAACAGGTGGCCTGAGATCACTGCTTTCTCCACCTGAGAAACTGTACACAATCCTTAGATTTGAGAATTGAGACCCAGTTGTCATTATCATTATCGTGGTCTTTATTTAAAAGGCATTTATTAAGCAACTGATTGGGCATATATTTGTATTACTGAAACAAATATAAAGTTTAGTTTTCTTCAACAGAAAAAGTACAGTCCTAATAGGGACAGTAAAGAAAATCTGGAAATTTCTATGACTTCAAAAATTTTAGATCATTTAAAAATACTTTTGATTTTGCATTTCCTCCTATCCATACTTCTTACACATAGCATGACATCTGATACTCCATGGGTGTTTACATATTGTTTTAATTAATGCATATGTTAATTTAATTCATAAGTTTATCTGATCTTACACTATAAACTGCAGTGCTTGCATTGATCTGTAATGGTGGAATTCTATTTTTTTTTTCAATTCCTGTATGCTAATTCTTTTTTCTGTGCGTATTTAGTTTCTCTTTAATTTCTTACTTCATCAAAATATAAACAATTCTTGCTATTGGAATGACATCTCTCATTTATAATATATTTAAAGTCCATTAATTGTATATAAGTTATTGGAAATTAATTAGAATTTGAGTCTTTCGTAAGAATCTCTTCTAGAATTTAATAAGGTTATATGTATTTTTAATACAAATCTTTTGTTTTGGTCTTTTTGAGACAGGGTCTCTGTAGCTCCAACTGGCCGGAACTCATAATGCAAACCAGGTTCGCCTTGATCTCACAGAGATCCACCTGCCTCTGCCTCCTGAGTACTGGGACTAGTAGTGTGGAACACCATGCCCAGCTAATATAAATCTTTATATCTTCATTTATCTATTTCTTTATTTGTGTATGAGTATTTTACTTAGATGTATCTTAAGTGCACTCATGTCATACAATGACTGTGGAGGCCAGAAAAAGGTATTGGATCTCCTCAGACTGGAGTTAAGAGTTGTTAGCCACTATGTGTGTCCTGGGACAGAACCCAGGTACTCTGCAAGAGCAGCCAGTATGTTTAACCACTGAGCCATCTCTGTGGCCCCTATTTTACTTTTTATTACACATCTGTAAACTATAGAGTCAAAGGCACTTTATCTACATGTATCTGAGAGGAGTGATGGGCAGTGATGATTATGCATTCCCAGAAAGCCACAGGCTCTCAAACACTGTAATGTAATATAAATTAGTTCTTTTAGCAGTGCCTACTAAAAGTTAAATACACACATAAACTTTGACACAGGAAATTTGATGTTTAGATATTTGTTTTCATATGGGTACATATTAATGCAGATATAAAGTTATATTAGTATAAAATTATTTGCACATCACAATTGGATGTATTTAACAACTCTACACTGGTTAAATAAATCATTATATTTTTATAAATATAATTATGGAAAGCATAATTAGAACATCAGAAAAAGACTTATATCTTAGTTAAGAATAACATTGTTCATATGAACCCACAGCAATGGTGTCTACATGCACAAGACCCATACGAACTCAAGCAGACAAAACCCAGCACAGAATTATGGAAATGGGCATTAGGCCCCAATCTTAGCCAAAGAACTATTGGCAACTGAATACTGCTGGGTGAAGAAGAGCTGATCTTAAAGGAGGGTCTCTAGATAGGCTGACTAGACCTCAGTGGATGACCTTGCACTGAGGGATATCTGGGGAAATTAACTTGACTTGATAGGCCTCAACACAAATAACAGAATGCATGAAATCCAGTGGGAGGGAGCTATGGGAGGGTGTCAATGAGAAGGGGGTGTAAAGATGATTACAATGTTCTATATGAATTACACAAAATTCAACAAAAAATTTGCAAAACAAAAAGATATCAGTTTATCCCCAAACTGACATGTAGATGAGATTCAATTCCAATAAAATTGGAATATTTTCAAAAAAAAAGAAAGTAAAAAAAGAAAAAAGAAAAGAACAAAAAGATCCCCCAGTCCTAGAGACATGTCTCAGTGGTTAAGAGCATTGACCTCTTGCAGAAGACCCAGGTCTGATTCCTAGTACCCACGTGGTGGCTAACAACCATCCCTAACTCCAGTTCCAGAAGATCTGATGCCCTCTTCTGGCCTCTGTGGGAATTGCATGACATAGATGACAGATGCAGTTACATACATGTAGGCAATACACTCATATACATAAAATACAAATAAAAAATAAAATAATTGGAGGAAGTAGTATTGCTTGAGTATAGAAAATGTCTTTGAAAGGATACACAAGAAGTTGATAATATAGAGTTTTTCTATGATTATAAACTGGGTAACCAGCAAAAGGTTAGACTGAGAGTGTTGCAACATAATCTTGCCTATATTTTAAATTAACATTGTTTAAATTTATGACATATTTCAAAACAAGATAATAAAATATTTAAATAATAACAAATATATGTAATTTCCATTTTAAAATTATTCATTTTCAAATATGTTATCAAATGCTTAGACAACCTTAACTACCTTTTTAATTCATTTGTAGCAAATTTTTTAAAAGTGAGCTTGTGATTTATTTGTATGAATTATAATTTTTCAAGTTACAAGAGAATGGAGCAAAAGAATGATTTTATGCTCCATATCTTAATTATCAATAAGCTCTGGAGTAAGGAAAGCAGACCCCATTTAAAGTGGGAAAATCCCTCAAATCTTTTCATTTATTAAAATCAAAACAATTATTTATTGGTTGTATATACTTCCATTTAAGAGCCTATTTCAGTTTTCTAACCTTAAAGAATTATATAAGTATATAGTTAAGATAATAGTATGATTCTGTCTTTTCAAAAAGATACTATTTCATAAAGACCACATTGTCATTCCCAAAGATACACAGTTGGTTGTAAATAGTGGAAATTTCTTAATTCTTCTTTTGTGTCTTTGTAATGCTCTGGCCATTCTTGTGAGGTGAAGTAGAAAATTTACTTAACTACCCTTATAAATTGATCAGTATTATTTAGGTAAAATAATTATTTTCTTTCTAAATTTGATTATCTTTAATTAATAGCTAACATGTATCTTATCTGGGGATAAAATGGTTTGAATGAATCAGAATGGCAGTATCTGAAGTTACCAACTTGGCTTACTTCTTCTTTCTAATTTATTGAACAACTATTTGTTTCCAGTCTAACTTCTAAATTAGCAAAAGGGCAAGGTCCTCTTCTGTTGAATGTTCCCAGTTCTCACTCACAAACTCCAAAAATATACCAAGAAGAATAAGAAATTCCAGATGTTTTATTAAAATATGAAATACTTGCCACTGGCAAAGGGTATGATATGCTAATAAACCTTCTGGTAATGAGATGACAGGTGTATACTTGTTCCGTCCTTATAAAGCCTCACTTAATTCTTATACAAAATTAGGAGTCCTCACTTGACAAGAGAAAAAAAATGTTAAGTAACATTGAGTAACATGTGCATATGCTACAATAGATATATTGACTATGTAGGACATTTTTGGAACTGAGCCTTTGCTTGATATTCAAAAACGCAGCATAATCTAGAAGAACAAATGAGCAATGGTGCCATTTAGAACCATCATGAAGCAAGCTTTCAAAAATGACTGCTGAAATTTAATCTTACAGATTCTCTACCCTTTGGAGGCTGTAATATATGAAATCATCCATGGAATTCAAGCAAATTCAGAATCTATTTGGAGAAGATAGTCAAATAAAATGAACCATTGTGTATAATGTCTGTGGAGTACAAAAAGCTTTTGACTGAATGGAAATAAGAGCAGTGTTGAAAGCTCTTAAGAAGAAAGGAATTAAAAGAAATATACATTGGCACCACAAATGCATCAATTTTTTATGATCCTAACTTACAGAAAAGTCAGTTCATTTTTGGTGGTGGTGTTGTCAAAATCTGTACAGGACCACTGTTTTCTAGATGCCTAGAGAAAAATATCCAGGAAGCCCGAGGCAAGCATTATATCAATATCATCATTTTATAAGGTGGCATTATGCATGGAGTTATAGTGATGGGGAACATTTTATGTTATACCACTGTAAATTAAAAATGCACAAAGCAATGACACATTTGTCATATTTTCCATCTGTGGAGCTTGCTTCCTAAGTTTCAGTTGTACCTATTTCTTATGTTATTATTTACATTCAAATGAAATCTGATGAGAAATTTAAAAAGAAATAAAGATACTTTCATTCTTTACAGGCTTCCTAAACCAGGTGTGGTAGAAGACAGCTCTACTTCAAAGAGAATAATCTGAGATGTTTCATTTTAGTCTGTAACATATGTGCATGGCTTGGGCCTTCAAATGGCTTCTAAAGATATAGAAAGAATGGAAAGCGTATAGAAAGCAAATCAATTTGATGTGCCAAAGTATCCCATTGAATATTAAAAGAAAAAAATTTTTTTCTTTATTGTCTTCTCTTTTATTGAAGTTTAAGTAGCTGAGAAATTATCTGTTATTTCCTTGTTTCCTTCCTATTGCCTTCTTCAGAAAGACCATGAAAAATAGGCTTTGTAAATTGGGTGGCAGAGCACTCATTCTGTGTGTGGGTCCAACCATCTTCAAAAATAAGATTCCTCGAAGCTTCCTGATCAAGATTTATTCTTTTTAGAATAAATCTTTTGGGGTTGGGAATACAAAATTTCACATTTGTAACAACTTTCTTCCTTCTTTTTAAAAAATGACATGGGTTGGCTTGGTAAAGTGTTTTCCAGGGTTGTTGGTGGCTGTTTGCTTGGTTTTTGAGACAGCTTCACTGTGAAGACCAGGCTGGTCTACACACAGAGAGCAACCTGCTACTGCTGGGATTAAAAACATGCACAACCCCACCCCTAGCATATTAAATGGTCTTTACTACTTAAGTAATAAAGCATTTAGGAGCAGCAACATATTTCTGTTCTAGAAAATACATTTGTGGGGAAAAAAAGATGAGAAGGAAAATGGCAATCACTGTTTTCTTCTTTGCACCTCAGAGTGTAGCCACATAGTCTCGGATTGAAACCAGTAAGCAAGCAATTTTGAATTCTAACTTCATATTCCTTCCCTAAATATAAATACCCATTCATACTGAATAATCTAAACAGCCTTATCCTTTTCTATGTATTTCATAAGTATGATATAGCCCTTATCTGAAAATATTGCTCAGGAATGACATTGTCTTTTTCTGTGTAAAACCTTTGGACACTGTATTAGTCTGCTTGGGCCTTCAAACAAAGCACCACAGGCTAGATGCCTTAAAACACAATAATGTACTTCCTCACCATTGTGAAGGCTGGCAATCTGTGCTTAGGATGGTAATAGATTGCTGTCCTATGAAGTCCCCTTCCTTGGTGTTTAAATGACCAATTCCTCCAGTGTTTTCTTCTGGCCTTCTCCTGAGTGTGTTCCAGTCTCTTCTTATTAAAGAAACTAGTCATACTGGATTATTGCATTGGATTGGAGTCCACACAATCTTGTTTTATTTTAATTGCATCTTTAAAGGCCTTGTCTCTAAATCATCACACTCTGAAGTATAGGGGTGAGGCGAAGCCTTCAAAAGCCTTCTGTGTGGATTTGGAGGGCAGCTCAACCTGTACCGCCATCATGTGCATCTACAGGTATATATTTATTTACTCTTTGTCCTGCTGACCATTAAGGTCAGCAGAGTATAATTTAGAGGATAGATGTAAGATGTGAAATGCCAAGAATTTGATCAATACTAGCTTTAGCACTGTGTTTTGAGCACCTGGTGAAGCCCATTCCTTTGAGGAATATAAAGCAGCCCTGACAGCTGTAGCTTTAAAAAGCACATAGCACAATGACTGGTATCCAGTCTCAGTTCAATCTCTGTTTGTTTAATAAAAATTAAGTGAACAAACAAATTAACTGGCCAACTGGCCCAGTTTTCTAAGATAATGTCCTCAATGCTGCCTCATGTTCCTCTCGTGTTCCAGCCAGCATATTGTACAAGAGGCTTCCACTAGGACAGCATAGGAAGGAGAAGCTTTGGCACGGGGTTGACATCACCAGGTGTGAGAATTTGGATCCTCTCTAATCCACCAGAAATCAGATTGAACTGTCACTCTGAGGAGCCAGCATAAACGGAAAGATTCAGCAACTTTAATGATTTACCAGCTTCCTTTTGATCTGCTCCTTTAAATGTAAATTAAGCAACAGCTACATCTTTAGAGATAAACAAGGTCATTTTAGCCACTTTAATATATAACTTTCTAGTTTGATTTTGTGGTCAAACATACTGTTGCTTTTGAGATATGTAATCCCTCTGGCATCCCTTTCACTCGTGGCATGACTTTTCTGTGCCCAGCAGGCCTTTCAGAGAAGGGTATGCTATTGTTGGCTGCACTGGGGGCAGATGCCACATCCTTGGTGAGAGTGTCGCTGTATAATCTATATAATCATTGAATTAATGATATCAGAGCTAACCTCCCCACATTCTGGGAAGCTGGGTTGTCCTTTATTCTTTTTATTGCAATTGTAATAGCAAAGTAGAAGTTTGGATGAGGTTTTGAAAATGCTATGAAAACATTACAATTAAAAGAAAAGAGTACTTGGTTTTCAATGTACAAAAAAGTGCCTCTTTACTCTTGTGTTAATATTCTTCTCTGAGTGATTTGAGTTGTCCATAGCTACATTTCAATCAACATTGGGAAAAAATTTAAATCTCAATAAACTCACCCAATGCTGCCAGTCCTTTTCATTTTCTTCTACAGAATTATATATAAATATATAACCAGAAATTGGTGATTAAACTTTTAGTGTTATTAAATGTTCCTGTCTTTGACCATCTATGACTATCAAATATCCATCTTTCAGTGCTTCTTTGTAACAAAACTTATTCTTAATTTGTCTAGAAATGATAGTCCATATTTTTGTCAATATAATTTTTTTGCATACACAGATTTTTTTCCCTAAAAAATAGATAAAATGGACTAAGGACCCTTCAAGAGAAAATATTTCAAGACAGCCTTGTTTGGATAAAATATTTCTGTATGTATTTTATAATCTCATAAAAGTCACACAGTATTTGGATTCTCAAGCTTAACCTATCTTAATTCCTTTTATGTATTTTTAAACCACTGATTAAAGAGAATTTAAAATATACTACTTACAGGGCTAAGAGAGCCCAGGACAAATTTTTGAATGGAAGGGTTGTAAGATACCTTGATTCAACTAAACTTTTCCCTGGTGTTAAAAGCCACTATGCAGAGTTGCTGTTGATTCTGTATGGCAAACATCACATTGAAATAAATTGCCTGCACGACTAGTGTGTTTCACAAGGTTCACTCTTCGTTTCTGTTGCCTCAATCCCTTAAATGATTTGCCTTTTGAGCCTTTGTTTACCTCTCCCATCATAGTTACATCCTGGATATGCTTATTTATAACTTCCAAATGTTTTTGATATATTTTTCCCATTTAAAACCAACATCTATCTCTCTGACATTTTTTTTGTTTCACAAATAAATGAATAGATATAAACTGAATTAGTGGTAAATCCAAGTCTGAAAGTGATGTTTCCTATGATCTGTTTTCCACTCTATCCCATTTCCTCTGCACCTCATCATCACATAATGATCTGTTCTATCTCTGCCAGTTTCCTAATGCAGTTTATTTTTATGATCAGTTTGTTTTATATCTGTTCATACAAGAATTAGCCCTTCAATAAATGAGGAAAGTAGAACCAGTTTATAGGTAAATACATAGCCTCAAGTAAAACATTTGAAGAGGGGGGGATATAAAGAATCTCCATTCTTGAAGTCTGGTCAATCTGCCAGCACTTCCAATTACTTTTTATTTGCCTTTCCCTTTTTTCTTTATGCCAGACAAGATTATGCCTGAATGTAGTGATTTTGAACACAGCTAGAATGCACTGACTCTTAATCTTGTTTCATTACCTGTCAGTCATAAAAACTTCCTTAAGCTATCCACACCTCCCTTTCACTCTCTGAGAAACAGATATTATACTAACAATAATCCACACTTCATTATCTTACTAAGTAAATAAATTAGACAGTAAATGTAAGGTATACAGCATAGTGCCCAGTACAATCCAATACTACATATCTTCAGGTATTATTTCTGTTACAAATACCCTGAATATACTAATATGAATTTTGTTCTGTGAAAGGTTCTAATTTAACCAACAATTAAGAGTTACCAGGCTGGCAAGATGGCCCAGTGGGTAAGAATACTTGATGTGTAATCCTGATGACCTGAATTTTCTCCCCAGAACCCACAACCCACTGTGGAAGAAAAGAACCAATTCCTGCAAGTTGTCCTCTGGCTTCTATACATGCACACACCTAAATATCTTACACACACACACACACACACACACAAATGATATTAATGATGATAAATTTAATAAAAATTAGCTACCAAGTTTTAAATTCATATTAGGGAAATCATAATATGTATATATCTAATTTCCTGTATTCTTGGCCACAGACGGTAAATTTCAAAGCAGTACTTGTTGAGAAACTTCTGGAGATCCTTATATTCTGGAGGGCCTTCCTTACTGTGGCTCTCAACCAGGAATACTTTGCAGAAGATATTTGGAAATGTCTGAAAACATTTTCTATCATCACCCCTTGGGAAGCCCAAGTGGCATCAAGTGGGTAGAGGCCAGGCATGTTGCTCAGGCATCCCAGAATGCACAGGACAGCCCCACTAAGGAAGATTATCCTTTCTCAAATGGTGATGACATGTCACTGTTGATAAAGTTTGCTTTCTTGGGAGAAGGAAAAGTATAATCACTGCTGATGGCCTTGTTAAAAAACTCTTATCAAATAATTCAAATGGATTGAGATGATGCTTGTGAAGGCTTGAAAGGGTTATGATTGGTTCTTCTGGACAACTGGTTGTTTTCATGAAATGCCATAACTTTGCACATAACTACATGTTTAACTATGTAACTCTGTCTAAAGACAGAGACCCTTTGTATTGCAAACGATCCATGATTATGAAGACCTTGATATAAAAGTATGCTATTTTACTCCAAAGGACTCACATCCACTCTTGCCTTACTGTTTATTTGAACTACTTGTTGGAGGCATTTTTTTTCTTTGAATGATGACATTACTAATATCTGCATATATATTCAAAATTTTGGCTTAAATGACACAAGTTAATAATTACAGCATATGCCTTTTAAACAGATGTAATCAAGTGATACTAATTAATCGACAGACTTTCTTTTGTGTTATTAAGTGCTCTCATCACATTCACTAAAATTTCAGGTATGTATGTGAAAGTAAATAATATGAATGGCATTTTCCTTCAGTTAAGCAATCATTTGTTGCTATTGCTGGTTTCTTGCTCAAAATAAAAGCTTTCCTTTTTAGTAACCAAGCATTTTCCTTTAGTAGTCTCTAACCCTGTGCACCAAAATGGCATTTCATGCTGTACTTTTCTGATAAATTTTGATAGTTGTGCATGTGCATGTGCATGCTCGTGTGTGTGTGTGTGTGTGTGTGTGTGTGTTTGCCTGTGTGTGCATGTGTGTTTAGGTTTCCACTTTAAAGTTGAGTGCCAAGGCTACAGTACTTATACATTTTCTAAATGTGTTTTAAGCAATAAGTTGTACAACATTTTTAGAACATGTGTTAAACTATTTCTCTAAGAATGAAGCTCTTAACAAAACATAAGCACTCTGCATGGGATCTTAGCAGCAAAGTGCTTAAAAGATAAAGTAAGAATTGGTGCCATGGGAAGAACACCAGCTGTAGAGCACACAGGTCCATTATGGGAAGGATGGTAGTGGGTAGGGGAAAATGATTTAATCAGGAGTAAAACCAATTTTATTATAAGGGCACGCAGGGGGTGTGGCACCATAGTGAGAGGGACATTTCAAAATATCTGACAGATTTCAACAATGTGAAAACCCCGTTCTTTAAAGTGACAGTAAACCCCATCAGGTCCCCCCTTTTGATGTTATTGTTAGCAGTTGACTGTTTAAAGCTGGCCTGCTAAGATGCTGTCGGCCTATTTCAATGGTGTGTAGCCAAATAAAAGACTAATTGTTGAAATACAATCAATCAAAAATGATTGCAGGGCAAAAAGAAGGTCTCCTCTGCTGATTTTGTTGTGGATCATATTACTGTGTCATGACTGAGGTAGGAATGAAGATTGAAAGGGAAGATGAAATCCCCCTCTCTGACATAAACAGATCCCCTCATTCCCCCTGTCACAAACATACTACTGAGCAGGAGTATCACTCTACCAGCACTGAAAATAATAGTCCACTAAGAAAAAAGTCTGATGGTGATTTGGGCTAATATTTTTTCAAGGATATGAACAGTATTAGCAAAACAGCTCCTGCAGAGAATCCCCACAGTGACAGTTCTCAGCTTTTCTTACATTTTTTGGTGCAAAATGCTTCTTGGCATTCACAGTGCTTGCACTGAGGGGTGTGTGACCGTGAGCTCAAGACATCATCTGAAAAGAAGAAAAGTTCCAACTGACCAAATCCCTATAAGTTCTTCCCCAGATTCTTGAATTTCCAGTTAGCTTAATGTTGTAAACAATTAGCTTTCATTTTCTTTAAGTCCAGAATTTAAAAAAAATCATTTCTGTGTTGTTTATTCAGAAAAGCAAATCCTATAGATCAACAAAAATCCCACTATGACTTGCTTCCCCTTAACTGTGTACAAAGATGTCCCTTTCAGACACTAATCATCTTTTCTTGTGTGAGAATGATTCCAGATTTTATATTGAGAGTTAAAGGAAGATGATAATCAGCCAGCACACTTTGTACCAAACCTTCACTTCAGCATCCATGTTCTTCAGTATTTCAGTGTGTCACTTCACTCGGGCTTCCCAAGCAAACATTTCTGTTGTTTCCAAAGACTTGGTTAGCACTTGTGGTTTGTCTTTAGTGGGTTATCATTTTTGACAGCTTTGCATAGCCCTCATAGGCCAACAGGGGTCTGTCTAATATTGTTGCTGGGCACATTTCCCTCACTGACATGAAAACAAGAAAAAAAAAAAGGTATGTTTGAAGCAGTAAGAAGGAATTAACATCCTTTCTCACTCAGTATTCTATTCCTTGCTGACTTTATATTCAGAAAAAAAGGAAAAAAGTGTTAGCCATTATTCCCTTGTACATAGCAAGGCTAACACATGTAAAGCAATAACTCGTTTTCTATTGCCATGTTTAGCATATGTCTCCTGTTGGCTCAGCAAGGCCTTCAGGCCGGTCCCTTGAGCCAGGCATCGTTGGCAACTCTTAGCCCCTCGGCCTCAAAACCAAATAGCTTTGAATCATGTTGAGCTGTGATGCTAATTTTCATACTGATGCATTATGGGAATAATGTATCTGACACACTGTGTCAAAGGCACTGTCTCTTTGTGTCCCTTGCTTTTTGTTAGCTGCATTCCTACAGATGGTATTCCATTGAAAATGTTCCCTTCCTACAGAAAAAGGGAAGAAAAAAAAATCCACGCACAGCACCAAACCTCTAGGTGCAGAAGGCTGTTAACGGTTGCTGACGATAGTAGGCAAACATTAACATAATAATTAGTGTCTTGTAATTGTTTCATTAAAACCAGTTGTTCCATTTCTCCTCGTGTTTTCCCAGAAGAGAAGCTGAATTTGGACGACAGCCAGTGGGAGGACATCCACGTTGTCACCGGAGCACTGAAGATGTTTTTCCGGGAGCTGCCTGAACCGCTCTTCCCTTACAGTTTCTTTGAGCGGTTTGTGGAGGCGATCAGTAAGTACCTCACAGAAAGAGCAGTTGGTGCAATAGGCTGGCATCGTGGAATTATTAAACAAATAATAAGAATGATGATTATCAGGACCACAGAGAACAGATAATGTTCCCAATGTTCCATATCTGTCATTCTGGGTCTTGTGAGTCTGATAGCTTGTTTCATTTCACACTCTGCAATGTTATTTCGGTTTTTAAAAATAGATATTATTCAGACAAAAATAAAAAGGATAAAAACCTCTTTAAGGTCAGCAAATTTAAGCTTCCTCAAATGAAAATAGCTTCTCATGCAATCTGCTTTAAGCAGTCGCATTTTGTCCTCAACCCCTGCCTTTATATTTTCAGAATTTCACTGAGTTTGCAGACAAAGAGGTTTTGCAAAGGAACCTGAGTAAATTAAATATTATGTTTCATTAAATATGTGTTAAATCATCAACTGAAACATCATGTTCTCTTGGCTCACTCATTTTTCATTCACCTGCACTAGTTTGTTTCTGAACAGTGTATCAGATCAAGGGACAGCAAGTCTCCTTGAATGGATGACTTTGGGGCAGGGTGAGTTGTACCACTAACTAATGAATGGTTATGGGCACTCCATGAAGCTGCCTTTTCCATTATATTATTTTCTCATTTATAAAACAGACAAACTGAAGTAAAAATAAATGAATGAGAAAGTGAATGAATGAGTGAATAAATGAATGAATGAAATCTTTTCCACATGCAAGAAAACTGTTGTGGATCCTTGGGAAAACAACTACTTGAATATCTTTAAATTTAATATCTAAGGGTGTGTTTACTCTAATTGTGACAGCTTGGAAAAAGCTTCCTGGCAAGCAAGCTGATATAAGGAGGAAAGAGAAAGAAGAAAGAAAGGTAAAATTAAAAAGCTTACAAGCCTGGCAGGAGCTTAATTAAAGTCCCAACAAGAAAAATCTCCAAGGAAAACTGCTCTGCTTAGGAGGTCTGCTCTTGGCCGCTGTGTGTAAAGGGTTCCCAGTAGTAGGAGTGGGGATTTGGGGAGCGGGTGCTGGAAAACAGCCCTTCACTATGCCCTTTCTATTCTGTTTCTCATTGGGAAAAAAAAATCTTCACACTCTTTTAAAGCTTTGCAAAATGCAATCAAGAGGATAAAGCAGACAACCCTCCCCTCAACCTGTCTTCTGTTGCCTGCCCACAACTTCAGATTTTCCTGTTGTTGTCCTGCTTGTTTTTAATGCAGTGACAGTCTTCTCGTTATGAGTTTGAGGTGAGCCTAGGGTTCTCAGCCCTCATTATGATTTTTTCAGTTCACCATAAGCATAAGGGAAGCATGCCCTCAGAGCCCATGAGTGTGTGTCTTCAAAGAGAAGAGGAAGATTTCTGGGATATCTTACACTTCGATCCAAACTAGACAGAATTTCAGCAGTTCAGGCATGATCAGAACTGAGCACAGTAAAGCTGAGGCAGGCAGCATCCTTGTAGAGATGGCTTAAGAGAGCACTTCTGCAAACATCTCTGAAACAGACTATGTTGAGAGTGAATAAGACGTGTTTAATAAAGCCCTTTTAAAGATGCAAGATTCTGTTCCTGTGCTGGAACACAGGAACAGAATCTTGTGAGCTATGTTGGGAAAGCACTCTGAAACTGAAGAAATATTTCCCACCAAAATTCATATGTTGAAACCTCAGGATGATGTTACTGAGAGGTGGGGCATTTGGAAGGTGATTTATTCATAAGGCAGATGACTTCTGATAAGATTAGTATGTTTATAATAGAAACTTAGAGCCAGCGAGATGGCTCAACGGGTAAAGGCACTTGCTGCCAAGCCCAATGGCCTGATCTCCATCCCAGGAATCCACAGGTAGGAGGGAGTTCACTCCCAATAGTAGTCCTCTGACCTCCATATGCACACTGTCACACACACACACACACACACACACACACACACACACACACACAAATTAACTAATTGATATTAGTAATAAGAGGCACTTTAAAAATAAGTTAAAAATGTCTTGCCTCCTCTGCCATGTGAGGACAGAGCTAAACATCTGTCTCTATATACAATTAGAAAATGGGCCCTCACCACAGATCAGTTGGGGCTGGCTCACTGAACATCTCTTATCCTCTGCACTTTGACCAGTTGTGGAACTTTGTCAATGTCTCCACCTGTTGCAGAAGGAAACTGCTTTGATGAGTGGCGAGAGCTACACTCATCTACAGATGTCCCAAGTATTTAGAATGTAGTTAGAAATCATATTGGTTTGAGACCACAGGTGAAAGGAAGAGAAGGAGCTCTAGAAAGGGCCCTAGTAGAGCACAGGTACTATCAATGGGGAAGTGGGAAAATTGGGAAGGGGTATTTTATATGGGGAGAAGGGAGAGTGTAATACAGAGGGAGAGGACAGATTCATTATACTAAGGGTGTCTGAAAAACCCATAAGGAAATGTTATTTTATAAGCTCACTTAAAAATGTGTGATGTGTGTGTGTGTGTGTGTGTGTGTGTGTGTGTGTGTGTGCAGCCCATCAGGGTGGAGAAGGCAATGCAGATTTTATGGATGGGATTGGGCAACTGGGGCTTGTTACATATCATGGACAGAGACAGCTAAGGTTCCAGCCTAAGAAGCAATTACTCGAGGCCCACTCCAAGGGATGCAGCTCTTCCAGTTATTCCCTACTTCCGAAAGCCTCTGCTACCTCTCAGAACAGTGTTTGCAGTTGGATAGTATGCCTTCAAGTTCATGACCGTGTGAAGGACATGTTACATCCAAACCATGGCAAGAGGGAGCCAAAGCCACCCGCTTATCCATCATCACCTGTCGTCCTTTGCTCTCACCTTCCCATTGGCCACAGGTGGCTTTTTTGTGTGCGGTTGTGGTTGGACAGCCCCTCTATCCCAGCCTCCGGCTTGTGGCTCAAACACTCCCGTGTTTGCCCTTCCAATTCAGAGGAGCTAGTGGCCTCCTGACAGGGCTAATTCTGATTTTCCTCTCATTTTAGCTCCTTCATCATTTGGATAAGCAGTCCTTTGAATCAAATTAATTCTGGGTTGGTGGAAATGCTTAAAATGGTTTCTGTTGTTTGTTCAGGCATGAAGGAAACATCATTCCTGTCAGTGCCATAGTTCATGTTGTCATAACATTATTGCCCTTTTCTGTTTCATGACTACTAAATCCAGTCTATTAAGGCTAAACACTTTTATTTGACCTCTAGTTAAACGATGTATTACTCTTTCGTAGAAAAGTCCCAAGGTGAGTAGACCAAATGGAATTTTACATCCATCTGGAATGCTTTGCCTAGAAGAAAGTGTTATTTCTAGTGCAAACAACTCAGCTGCCTGCATGTAATATCTAAGCTATTTGACTTCTCATTGTATGTTTGACGTTCATCATTGAATGAAGAAAAAAATTTTAAGTAAAAAAACTTTTTCATTCATCATTGAATGAAAAAAATTTTAATAAATGCTTTCTGTTTACTCAAGAGTAAACAGAAAGCATTTATTAAAATTTTTTTCAAACCATTTTTAAAAAGTTTCGTTTGCATGAACCTGCAAAAGAGTGAACTCTGCTTGATAGCACAAACAACAGCACTGGATTTTGTTTTATATTTCAGAATCTAAGTATTCCAACTAGTGATCTCAAATTCTCTACTTAAAGTAAATTGGAGTAGATTACCTTCAAGGTATTCCATGGTGATTCAACCCATAGTCTGCAAAGACTTGACTTTCTAGAAATAATCTGTGCTGGTGGCATTATTAGTAATGTAAATGTGAACTTGGTAAATGAACACAGCTATGGAGTCCTGATAGGTGGCACAATCTCTATTGGAGGTTCATGGAGGTGGGGTGGTCCTGGATCTTTCCAGTAGACTGTTCGTCTCCACTCCCAGCCTCTTCACTCCAATAAATACAAACCCAAGGAAAAGAGATAATACATAGTCTCTTTTCTGTGTTAGTGTCTATATTTCCTTGGAGATCTTGGGAAAGTAAAAGAGAAAGACTCATTGATATTTCTGATCTCATTTAATCCTCAAAATAATAATGTGTGAAGCAGTAACAATCATGTGGAAGATAATTTCAAGCTTATGAAGTTTCTAAGAGAAAATAAAGTAACATTTTTTTCCTACAATGGCTGTATTAGGTGCTCAATACATGATTTTAAAAGAAATCAGTTTTTAGAGGAGCCCAGAGTTCATACAGCTCAGAAAATTCAACTTATGTCTAGACATGTTGCTACATGCCTTTAATCTCAGGACTGGGGAGATAGAGGCAGCCCAGTGTCTATGAGATCAAGGCCAGCCTGGTATACAGAGCAAATTCTAGGTCAGCTGAGGTTGCATAGTGAGACCTTGTCTGTAAATTTAAAATTAAATGAAAGTTCAAAAATTTAGATATTTCTAAGAGTAATCAATAATTAAATATTAATTAGTTCATAGTCAACCTATCAGTATTTTAAATGCACTTTTTTGTACATTTTGACTATTTTTTTTTTTTGGTCTTTTCAAGACAGGGTCTCCCTGTAGCCCCAGCTAGCCTGGAACTCTCTCTGTGAACCAGGCTGGCCTTGAACTCACAAAGATCCGCCTGCCTCTGCCTCCCAAGTGCTAGGATTAAAGGCGTGCGCCACCATACCCAGCCATTTTGACTATTTCTATAATCCGTTGGTGGCACAACCCCTTCCCCCATCAAAGTTCATTTAAGTATATAAAAAGTCATTTTATTTTAAATGAGCAACTATTTCAAGTTGAATTTTATTATCATTCTCTTTTATAAGTTTTAGCATGTATCAACATATGTACAAAAAATAATTTATAAAAAGTCATTTTCTGATTTCATGTGAATAACTATTTCATAAAAAGTCATTTTCTGATTTCATATGAATAACTATTTCATAAAAAGTCATTTTCTGATTTCATATGAATAACTATTTCATAAAAAGTCATTTTCTGATTTCATATGAATAACTATTTCAAGTTGAATTTTATTAGCATTCTCTTTTATGTATTTGCTTTTATCAAAATTAGCATGCACATACAAAAAAATCTTACAGAGGAATTTATCCTGAAGAAAATAATTCTATGTGCAATAATACCTTTTTCTCACTCCTAAGCAAGGTTCCACATATTTTCCATCATGGAAATGAAATCAACACTAACTCTTTGATCAAAACAACCTTATGGTGCTGAATGGTGGGCATTCCTATAATCCTTGCACTTGGGAAACTGAGGTAGCTGGATGGCAAGTCTGAGGCCATATGAACTATTCAGTAGGACCTAATTTAAATAAATAATATGAGTGGCAACAAAACAACTTTCTCATTCTGGTGTCATACTTTTGTCATTTTTTCCTGCTTCTCTAGCAAATCATATATACACACATATAAGGTATATAAATATTTATGTTTACTTATGATTTGGAACATTGTTTCCATTTTATATATGCATATAAACATATTCATGTACAAATGTGTTCATGGATAGTTATATATTTTTATGTGTGTATGTGTGTGTGCACACACATGTATGTATCACTTAGAAGTTAGGCAACCAGAAACAAATAGAGATAGAAATAAATGTTAAAATCAAGTCCAGTCTCCAATTTAAATGCTACACTCCTATGGGCATTCAAAGACAGTGCACCCGGGCTGGAGAGATGGCCTAGTGGTTAAGAGCGCCGACCGCTCTTGCAGAGGACCCGGGTTCGATCCCCAGCACCCACATGGCGGCCGAGAACCGTCTGAAACTCCAATTTCAGGAGAACTCCAGTTCCAGGGGAATCTGAGACCCTCTTCTGACCTCCGCGGCATTGCACGACATGGGTGCACAGACCTGCATGCAGACAGTACATTCATGCACATACCGAAATAAATAAAAAATTTTTTAAAATTAAAAAAAAAAAAAAACAAAGACAGTGCACCCAAATGCCCAGCTTTTTTTAAAACATTGACTACTTAGTCAATAAATTATTCTGTGAGAAATGGAATCCTTAAGATTGAGTAATATTAAAATTTGGCCAACCAGACACCAAATTTAGAGTGTTCGCCATGCATGTTTATAAAATACAACTCATACACATGTACTATGTCACCCACACCATCCTTTTATAAAAATCACTTAAAGACACATCCTAAGGCCAGAAGTACTACTCCGCATTCCCATGGCTTTCCTCTGGTCGTTGTGCCATTTTTCAGATAAAGCCATTGGGGAGAAAGTAGTTTTGAAAATATTTTCTTTATATTTCACTTTGATCAAACTATTGTTTAATATTTTTTCCTCAGAGAACTCCCAGTGACCCTGATTTCTGATACTCGGGTGGGCACTAAAGCCCAACCAATCAACAACAAAAATAAAAAGAAATCTCAAAGTAGATACAAACAAAAGAAGAAACTCAGAAAAATATTTATTGAATTTTTGTGATTTTCATACAGTGTAATTTGACGGTACTCAGACCCTCTCCCCTGTTTGCACCTCCTCCTCCTGCCGCCACCCAATTTAATGTACTCACACATATAGTGCAGCCTACAGAGTTCACTTTGTGTCCCCTTCAATGTGAATCCACCCACTGGGCCCATCCCTGTAAGACACTGTCTTTCTCCCTCCCAGAAGCCATCAATGGCCAAAAATCCCTTAGGTTGGGCAGGAATGTTTACCAACTTCCCCTGTCTATGCTGGGATTCTCTCCGATTTGAGCTTGCATAGGATTTGTGCATGCTGTTACCACTGGTATGAGTTCATATGGGTAAAATCACCACCTGTCTGATTCTGTTTGCTTGTAGCCGACCACTTCCTCTGGCTCTTAAATTCTTTCTGCCTTATCTTCCCCAATAATCCCAGAGATTTGGGAGGCAGAAGTTTGAAATAGGTGCCCTATTCAGGGATAAGCACTCAGATTCTTGTTCTCTGCACATTGGCCAATTGTGGGTTTCTGTATGAATCACCATCTTAAGGAAACTTCTCTGGTGAGCATTAGAAGATGTATATTCATCCTAAGTGTAGAGGTTATATTGAATATGTGTCACTTGGGGGCTAAACATCTCACAGAAACTTATTCTCTGCATTTGACCAGTTGTGGAACTCAGTAATAGTCTCCAAATGTTGCAAAAAAAAAAGCTTATTTGGTGAGGGGTGAAAGGTATACTTGTCTGTAAATATAAGGATGCTTACTTAGAATACAGTAGTTATGGTTGTCTAGGGATATGGTAAAAGTTTATTTTTTTCCTTTATAATCTATGCCTTCTCTAGCCATTTGTATTTGGCTATGTTTACAGTACCACACATGAGTTCCCTCCCACTGAGCAAACCTTAAGTACAATTAGACAGTTATTGATTACCCCAAAACAAAAGGTTCCACTATTGTACCAATAATAATAGTTTGCCAGTCATCATTGTTTATTTTTATAATATTTTATAATATCCAGGCTTTACAGCTGGATAAGACCACTGACTTGTTTTTTGTTTTTTTTGTTTGTTTGTTTTTTCCCATGGCAGCTTATACAGTATCCTCTGATATCATGAGAGCTAGTAGTCTTCAGGGAGGAGGCTTCCAGGCCAGTTCCAGGTGGATTGTCCCAAGTTCTGTGTCCAAAGTGTACCTTGTCTTCATAACAAGGTCTTACCTTCAAGTTCTGGGAGACAGTCCAGGGCTATGTCAAAGCCTGTGTTACTTTAGGAGTCTCTTGGACCACCCTGAGCAAAAACTCGAAGGAAGGCTTCTCCTGCTCTCAGCTCTGCTCATGTAGTCATCTGTGCACTTTTCAGTAGGATTTTCCCTCTGTTTTTTCATGCCATTAAGGATTACTTATCTCTCCTCTCAGAACCCTTGTATAACCTTACCTCCTTCACCTTTTCCTCATTTCCCCGTCTCTTATTATCCCCTTTTCTCGAGCCCCTTCATCCCCTTTATCTCCATGATTCATTTCCATTTTCCTGGAACTTGCAGTCACATAAGGATATATATTCACATCCAGGGATTTGGAGCTAAAATCCACAAATGAGAGAGAATACATGTTGCTTGTTTTTCTGAATCTGTGTTTCTTCACTTAGTATAACAGTTTCTAGCTCTGGCCACTTACCTGCAAATCTCAGGATTTCATTTTTCTTTACCACTGATAGAACTCCATTGTGTCAATGTGCCACATTTTCATTACCCATTCATCAGCTGAGGGGCATTCAGGTTGTTTCCACTTCTTAGTTATTATGAAAAGAGCACCATCAGATATGGCGGTGCAAGTATCTCTGAAGTAGAGTCTATTGTGTATATGACAAGGGGTAGCAAGACCAGATAAGGTAAATTTATTTATTTATTTATTTATTTATTTATTTATTTATTTGTCTTTTTGAGACAGGGTCCAACTTTAGCCCCAGCTGTCCTGGAGCTCACTCTGTAGACCAGGCTAGCGTTGAACTCACAGAGATCCACCTGCCTCTGCCTCCCAAATGCTGGAATTAGAGGTGTGTGCCACCACGACCAGCTGTTTTTGTTGTTGTCTTTTTGTATTTTTTTTAATTTTTAAGAGTTCTCCATACTGATCTGCACAGGGGTTGCATCAATTTGCAATCCTACCAACAGTGGATGAAGGTTCCCCATTCCCTACCACACCAGCATTTGATATCATTTATTCTATTAATCTCAGCCATTATGACTGTTGTTAAATGAAATTTTAAAGTTTTTGTTTGTTTGTTTACATTCCCATAGTTACTAAGAGTGTTGAACACTTTTAAAGGTATTTCTTTTGAGAACTCTCTGTTCAGACCCATAGCTCAGTTTTTAGTTGGGTCATTTGTTTTCTTCTTTGTTCGTTGTCTTTGTCTATTAACTTTCTGTCAGATGAATTGGTGAAGATGTTCTCCCACTCTTCAATGGAGTGGTTGTTTCACTATGCCATACAGAAGACTTTAGTTTAATGAGGTCCCATTTATTGATTGCTAACCTTAATTCTTGAGCCACTGATATCCAATTTAGAAAGTCCTTTTCTGCACCTCTATCTTGCAGGATACTGCCTATATTATTCTTCTAAGAGTTTCAGTGTTTATGACTTCACATTGAGGAGTTGACTTTTGTTCAAGGTGACAGATATAGGTCTAGTTTCATCCTTCTACATGTAAAGATCCAATTTTTCCAGCACCACTTGTTGAAGATGTTCGTTCCTCCAGTGTGTATTCTTGGCACTTTGGTCAAGCATCAGGTGGCTGAAATTGTATGAACTTATGATTGGATCTTCTATTTCGGTGCATTGATCTACAAGTCTGTTTCTGTGCCAGTACTATGCTGTTTTTTTGTTGTTGTTGTTTTCTTTTGGGTTTTGTTTTTTTGTTGTTGTTGTTGTTGTTATGTTGTTTTGTTTTTACTGTGGCTCTATAATATAGATTAAGGTCTATAATGGTTATCTCCCCAGCATTACTCTTTGTGCTCAGGATTGCTTTAGCTATCGAGGGTCTTTTTCTTTTTTTTCTATTACTTCTTTATTTTTTTTTCATTTTTTAACAGTAAGTAATAATTTATGAGTACAAGTATCCTTCATGTAAAACCAATTTACAAGCGGTTGTGCCCAAACCTACACAGGGGTCTTTTCTATTCCCACATGAATTTAAGACTGATTTTTCTATTTCTCTGAAGAATTTTACAGGAATTTTGATTGGGATTACTTTGAATCCATAAATTGCTTTTGGTAGAATGATTATTTTCACGATATTAATTTTACCAATCCATGATCACAGAAGGTCTTTCTATTTTCTTGTGTCTTCCTCAGTCTATTTCTTCAAAGATTTAGGTCTTTAAGGTCTTTGTTTAGGTTCATCCCTGGATATTTTTTGAGGCTATTGTGAATGGGAGTATTTCCCTGAATTCTTTCTCTTTTTGATCTTTGTATATAAAAAGGCTACTGATTTTTTTGTAGATTGATTTTGTAACCTACCACTTTGTTGAAAGTGTTGATCATTCCTAGAAGTTTTCTGGTGGAATTGGTCAAACTATATCTAATGCACCATCGACTATAATTACACTCCTCAGAAGAAAAGAAGCAGAGCTTGGAAGGCACTTGGCTAAAAATGGTCATAAAACATGAGCATATAATAATAACAAATTACCTTCAAACCAAAGAAAATAAAAAGCATATTTTAAAAGATTTAGCATAAAGAAACCAAGGACATAAGAACAATGTAGTATAAAAATCTTTGATTACATAGTTTCAAGGAAATTTGTAATTAAATAAGGATAAATTTTGAAGACTCTAAGTTTTCTACTGAAAGCTAATATTCTCGTGAGCTTAGTGGGCATTTTGGATTGTGTGTTTAAGCAAAGAGGAAATTTTATGGCTGATGCCTACCCTGTCTCTTAACTCATTCTAATGATATTCATAATTAAATGTAAGAAATATAGTTGACTAGAGCAAAATGGCTGTACAGGTATCTTTCTGAAGGAATGGTTTAGTGCTAGATAATGAACAACTGGACTTCCATCTACTTAATTTGACTTAATGAAAAGTTCTTTATAAGTAAAACAAGAAGGTGATTCAGAATTAAAATCAGGTCTTGACTCTGAAATTAGTAGAATAGTAAGACACACTCTACTAGAAAATGTGGTGCTTATCTTTTTGCTTTCCATTAAAACTTGTATTTATTTCTCTCTCTTCAATATCCTTCACTCTTCAAAGCAATGCATGTTTCAAGCTGAGCAGTCAGCCTGGAAGCCTTGATGAGTCAGCATCTTGAACATCCCTACCCTTACTGAATCCACATAATTTAAAAAAACACATACCAAAATGCTGAATTTCTTCTCAGTATCACAGTGGAAAACAGTTGACTTGATTTGTCCCTTTAATGATGGATTTGTGTAGCTGGTTTTTATTGCTTCCATAGACACTAATGAAAGTGAGGTTTTGTGGCCTTTTACTCCAAGCTGAGAATCCTGCTTCATTTCACATTAGATCATGACCAGCACCCATGGACCTTCTTTTTTTTTTCACATAAATTTATTTTTATTTTTTTAACAAAACTAGACCCATGTTCCCGCCCATTCCCCCACCCCGCCAGAGCTCATGCATTCTGCCAAACATGCTTTTCATCTCTTTCTCAGTCTTTCTCAATATTCTCCATGAGGAAGTTGACTGTTTTAAGCAGAAGTTCACTGTTTCAGCCAGTTCTTTGATGCAGTCCTTTCTGTTGTTGTTGTTGTTGTTGTTGTTGTTGTTGTTGTTGTTTCCAATATGCATTACGCCCAACTGTTTTGGACAAAACTTAAAAACGTCTTCCACCCACAACTGCCAACTGTGAGTATGGCCCCATTGCAAGGAGAATATTCTCTCCTCCTTGCCCAGTAGCTTTTTTTTTTTTCTCTCAAACCATCCAGTCTGGTTACAATTATAAAAATAGGCAAATTAACACCAGTGACTTAATTTCATTTTGAGGAAAAGCTAAACTTCTTGCAATACCTTCAAAGCCCTCCATCTTTGACTCCACCCTTTCTCTGCCTCATGATTCACATCATTGCCCATTGGGCCCCTGTCAAATTTAATAAAATGTTAATCTTGCTATCTCACTTATTTGCAGTTTCTGGTACACAATATTCAATAACTGTTAGCTAGCTTGTATTATTATGTCAATGGTAATCATACTAATGTTTAGATAGTATGTATTCTGGAGACATTTCTGTCCATTCTGTCTCTCATCTCTTCTGGGTAAGTTATCTCAAATGATACATGCAATTACCTTCATTTTGCTTTAATATTTTGTTTCCTGAATTCCACCTGGTACCAGACATGTCTAAGATAATACTACAAGATATTCTCTTGTTCACAGCCTAGCGAATTCCAGTTTCTTTATCTTATGACATGTCTTTATTCTGCAAAACAACCCAACAACTGATAATCCCAGTGAATCATTTTACTAAAGAATATACATCTTAGTCATAACCCATGGGTGATCCAGCTTCTCCTACTTGATGCTGCCTTGCTTTTCTTACACATTAGCAAGCCTGTGATATTCGCTCTGGTGTTGGAAGTGAAGATTCCAAGGTCCTGCCTCTCCATGTTGCAAAGTTAGTTGCTTTGCTTTGTGTATGTCCTGGTGTTTGGACCTGAGAAAGCCATAAGCATTCTGGTGGTGGAAGGTGAGAGGTTTGGGGTGTGATGAGGAGGCTATACAACAGCCTTTAAGAATCATGTGATGATGTATATCATGTTCAAAGATTAAAAATTCAAAGAATTTTCAATTATGCCATATTCAATAAGGAATCCTTCCTCATATGCACACACAGGAACAGGTATACATACATACATGCATGCATACATACATACATACATACATACATACATACCTGTACTCATTTACCCAATCAGAAATCTTTCACTTGTAACACAACATATGTTCTATCTTCCCCCAAAGTAAACATTTTAAAAAACAATTTTCTTGAAAAAAACTCCCATACTAACTTTGCATGTACTAAGTTCTCAATTTTCATGGAATAAGAACTAATACTTTGCCCTGTTCTCTCTGTATGTTCATACTCCATCACAAACTGTGATGATTAATCTTGACTGTCAAGTTGATAGGATTGGAAGACACCTAGGAGATTATTAAACCACACCTCTGAGTGTGTCTGGTAGGGTGTTTCCAGAGACGATTCTAACCTACAGGCTCAGACCAAATCAATCATTTAATCATAGATAGATTCAAAATCGAGCAAACAAGTAGGAATGGTGGCCATGTTAGAGAAGTCACTGGGTGCATGCCTTTGAAGGGCATACCTTGTCCCTAGCCCTTCTTGTGCTTTCTGCTTCCTGGCTGCTAGGAGGTGACAGTTCTTCACCACACCCTACTACCATGATGCTCTGCCATCCAGAAATACCTGCGTTGGTCAGTGTAGTCTGGAATTGGTGAGAACCTGAGCCAAATCCTCTTTTCTTTCATCGGCTTCTCACACCAAGACGAGGCCAGCTAGCACGTTCATTTTCATTTCTCAGCCACTCATCTTTATGCTATCGTTCCACATATCCACCAATAGAAGAGTGTTCTTTGAATAGCTTCAGGAGTACCTTGAGCTCCTTGAAGTGCAGCATGTCTTCATTTGGCCCACTCCACTGTCCTGAAGAGAAACTAGATGTGATAGCTGCTGAAGCACCATCAGCTTCCTGGGGTAATTCCGTTCCTGTTGGTACAGCTGAGAATTGCTGTGTGCTTTAGAGAATAGCATTTTTCCCTGAGGAGCAATGCCGACATTTTCTACCTACACTTTGGGAAACAGAAACATAGAAAATGGATATACTATGGAGGAAAACAAGTTTCAGGGCTTGTTTTGAAAGGCAAAGTAATGTTTGGAAAGACAAAATCAAGCATGTATGTGTGTGTGTGTGTGTGTGTGTGTGTGTGTGTGTGTGTGTGTGTTAAACAAGGTCTCCCTGTAGCCTCAGCTGGCCTGGAACTTGTTATGTACACCAGGTTGGCCTTGATCTCGTAGTCATCTGCCTGTTTTAAAAGATTCATGAACTGCAGAAATCATGATCTCCTTTCACTAACTGTACATTCCATTTAAATATACAGTACCTTTCTCCCTTTTTCTACCATTTAATTTTCTGAAACACCTTTATTTTTCAGAACTTGAGACTCTCAAAGGTCAAATGCCCAAGGCCTGAGCTCATGATCACTGTCTAAGCAGACAATCAGCTCTTGGCCCCTTGTTCTTTTCCTTCTCACCTTGAGTGCCCAGCATGTGAAAGGTTCACCCTTTCAGATCTCAATTCCACTCTTCTGCCAAGTAACGGATGGGCAGACATAATTAGTGCCATCTGTCCTGCTAGCTGCAGGTGGAGACTATCCACTCAACAGATGAAAGCATGATCTTTGGAGCTCTTCTTCAGACCCCTGACTCTCAGCACAATGGTAAGACTGTTCTTTGACATTTTGTATGCATTATTCTCTGAATTTCTAATTAGCACCTATGAAGGGACTATTTTATATTTCAAAATATCCTCTGGGATTTTCTTCTCTTTGCACTGTGTTGTAAAAATGTTCAGAAAGGTAGGAGAGAGAGAAGACAATCTCATATAACACCCAGAAAGACTGAAAACTGTTGTCTATGATATTAAGACAGGGATGCACAGCACTTTTAAGCTCTAGAGCCCTCAACAAGTATAGAGAACTATGAGGTAAGCAAAAAGCACAAGCAAGGTGAAAGAACAGCTACAACTTAACCAGAAAGAACAACACATTATCCAATGTCAGCCACAGCTTTCTCTAACAGACACTTAACATTCTGACAACAGCTCAAGTGGATCACCCAGACCATTCTATGTTCTTGTTTTTCCTGTGTTCTTTTAGTAATTTCCCACGCATGAAGGATCCCAGTGCCTTCAGCACTAAGATCACACATCTCCAAGTGAGTCCTTTCAAGTTTAGAATTTATCCTCGTTTGCACTTCCATAAGAATCTGTGGCTTAGACAACAGAAATTTATATCTCAAAGGCCTGAGAGTTGGAAAACCAAGAGCAGGTCCCCAACAGTGTCAAGTTCTGTAATGATCTTACCCTTGCCTGTTCATGAAATCATCTAAACTTAGTTCTTTTCGAAAGGCCATTGGGGCTTTGAGCTTCAACATAGGTGTTTAGGACAATACAAGCATTCAATCTATAATAGAAATCATACTTCAATAGAATGGTTTAGGTGTGCTAATTTGTCAATGCAAGATGGTTTCCTCCTTTATTCTTGCAATATCCTCCTATTACTGCAATGCAAGATTTCATTAGTTCTTTATTAATATTCTTAATTCTGTTATTGGTATCTGAAATTGAATTACAGTCCCAGGCATCACTTTTAGCCATGTCTCTCTTATATTGTTTACATACAGAAATGTTTCAGGCAGACCTGTAACTTTTTTTTCTTCTAAGTTTGTCCTGTCAAAACAATGACATCAGGAGGAGACTTTGTATTAAGATTTGTATCTTCATTACACTTATCTCCCCTGACTCTAGTAACAACTAGAACTGGAGAAAAAATTAAATTTTAAAATATAAATCTTTGAGAATTACCATTCATTCAACCTTCCTGCTACTTTTGACAAATCAGAATGATATGAACTCCATGCCAACATCAAAGTTCTAAAATATACTTCGAGGCCAAGTAATACAAATTGTAAGCCTGTTTGCAACAATAGAGCTCTTAGAGATCACGAGCCATAGAATTTTGAGAAGAATTTCAAATACAGTGCATGTAGGAAAGATTTTAGAAAATGGACCTTTGAATATTCAAAGTAAACTCTCCAAAGTTTTGGAGAAAATTTAAGGTTTTAGTCGTAAATACAAGCATACCTCATTTTGTTTTGCACCCTAGATATTGTGTGTGCTGTATATGTTTGTGTGGGTGTGTATATTTATATATAGGTGTGTGTGCATGTGTTTACATACATATTGAGGTCAGAGTTTAATGTCAGGTCTCTTCCTCTATCACTTTCCACCTAATTTTTTTTGAGACAGGGTTTTTCACTACACCTGGAGCTCAATTAAGCTGACTACTCAATGAGAGCCAAGGATCTGGCCCCTCCCTCCTGTCAAGTGCTGAGCTAACAGGTGCACATCAGGCTGGTGTTGTGCTTTTCTGGTTGAAGACTTGTGGCAACCATTTGTCACAAAAGTTTATTGATTCTCCAACAGCATGTGTAGGGCTTAAGTCTCTCTGTTCTTTTTTGGTAATCTACCCAGTAGTTCAAGCTTTGTAAATCTATTTGTCTGTTGTGGGGGCATGTGGTCAGTGATCTCTGATGTCGTAATTGTAATTATGGGGCAACATAATAAACTACACCCACAGAAGCTGTGGAGCTTCATCTGTGTTATGTGAGGTATAGTTGCTGCAGTAAGTGAAAAGGCCATCCCATCCTGTGCCCTTTCCTAGGACCTTCCTATTTCTTGAGTAGAAACAATATTAGAATCAGACCAATTAATATCACTTCAATGGCCTCTGAGTGTTCAAATAAAAGGAGGAGTTTCAGCTGGGCCTGGTGCCCCACACCTTTAATCCCAGAACTTGGGAGGCAGAGGCAGAGGCAGTGGATCTCTGTGAGTTCAAGGCCATCCTGCTCTACATAGTGTGACACCCGGGGCTGCAGGGAGGCCCTTTCTTAAAAAAAAAAAAGTTTCAAGTCTCATACTTTATCCACTTTAAATCACAACCTAAAAATGATTAAGCTTAGAAGAAAGGCATGTTGAAAGTCTTGGTGGGCTAAAAACAAAAGCTTATGCCAAACAGTGAACCAAGTTATGAATGTGACTGAAGAGCTCCTGAAAGAAGCAAAGAGAGCTACTCCACTGAAAAGTAGAATGCTAAAAAGGTGAAAGGACCTGATTTCTGATGTAGAGAAAGTTTTAGTGGCCTAGATAAAAGATGTTTCAGCTACAACATTCCCTTAAGCCAAATCCACAGGAAAGCACTGGCTCTCTTCACTGCTAAGAGTGGTGAGAAAGCTGCAAAAGGAAGCTTGAAACTGGGAGGTGGAGTTTCATGAAACTTAAGAAAAGATGTCATCTCCATAACATAAAGGCTCAAGGTGAAAAGAAGTTCTAGCATAGAAACTGTAGCAGGTTATGCAGAAGACCTAGCTAAGACAATGGATGAAAGTGACTACAATAAACAGTAGATTTTCAGCGTAGATGAAACAGTTTTATAAAAGAAGTAGATGTTATCTAAGGCTTTCATAGCTAACAATGAGAAGTCAGTTCCTGGCTTCAATGGACAGGCTATCTCTTTTAACAGGAACTAGTGCAGACAGTAAATGTAAGTTCAAGTCAATGCTCATTTGACATTCTGAAAATCCTAGGACTCTGAAGAATTATACTGTCTAGTCTATGCTCTATGAATGGAAAAACAAAGGCTGGGGTGAAAATACATATCTTTATATAATAACGCAATCTACAGAATGCTTTAACCTCATTGCTGAGATGTGCTGCTCAGAGAAAGGATAGATTTCAAAATAACAGTGTTCAGTGACATTGCCTTACCCATGCAAGGACCCTGATGGAGAGGTACAGCTGCTTGCCAGGTGTACCACCAAGCTCATGCTGAAGCCCTTGGATAAAGGAGTATTTTTTTATTTCCAAGTCTCATTATTTTAAAAACACACTTGATAATGTTAGAGCAGTCATAGGCAATGATTAATCTGATAGACTCAGGCAAGGCAAATTGAAGACCTTCTAGAAAGAACTTATTGTGCTAAATGCAATTAAAAGCATTTGTCTTTCAGGAGGTAGGCAAAATGTTAACAAAAGGAGATTGGAAAAGTGAAATTCCAACTTGGGTCATGACTTTGAAAGGCTTAAGACTTTGGTGGAAGTGAAGTGTCAATATGATGAAAATAACAGAGGCCAGATCAAATGTGGAGCCTCAGGGTACGGCTGGACTGCTGTGACTTCACGGTTCAACTTCCACCTGGGAGAACTTGCTGTTCTCGAATGGGCAAGGTTCCATATTGAGATGAAATATGGCAGACACCATCAACATTAACACAGAATTTAGAATATCACATAAATTTAGTTGATAAAACAGTGATGAGGTTTGAGAGAACTGATTCTCCATTTTGAATGAAGTTGTACCATGGTGAAGTGGTATCAAAAAACATCATATGATTCAAAGAAGTTGTTCACAAAAATAGAGTTGATAGGAAAAGCTTCATCGCTGTTTTGAAGCTGGAGGGATGGCTCAGTGGTTAAGAGCACTGGGTGCTCATGCAGAGGACCCAGGTTGGATTCCCAGTACCCACACTACTCACATGGTGGCTAACAACTATCCCATCTGTAAATACAGTTCCAGGGGATCTGACCCCTTCTTCTGACTGCTATGGACACTGCATGACACTGGTGCACTTACATAATGCAGGCAATAAATCCATCCACATAAAATAAATTAATAAACAAAATGGTTTTTTAATATTTTCATGCTTTTATTGATGTTTTGTGTATTTCAGACATCATTTTTTGATTCAGTTTAGGCATATTCCCTTTTTCCTTCCCCCCGCCCCACCCCAGACCATGCATTCTTCCATAACTGTCCTGCATCTTTCTCTCAGTATTTTTTTTGTGCTTAGGAATTCACATTTTTCTCCATTAATTTTATATTACTCTAAAATATGGATACATACTCTCTACCCATATACAGTAATTAAAGAGTCTGAAAATAAGTGGTGGGTGGATTCTAGAGCCCATTGAGAGATTTACATTATAACAACATAGTTGCTTTCAGATAAACAGAAATATAATAATGTTGTTCAGCTTGTCTTTCATCTGGGGGATTTGGTGTTAGCATGCACAAATGAGGGAAACAATTCACCGTTTGTTTTTTCTGGGACTATGTTACTTCACTTAACATAATGGCTTCGAGCTCTATCCATTTACTTGCAAAGTTCATAATGTCATCTTTCTTTACAGCTGAATAGTACTCCATTGTGTAGATGTACCACATTTTTGTCATCCACTCATCTGTTGAGGGGCATTTAGGTTGGCTCCAACTCTTTGCTATTGTGAAGAGAGCTGCAATAAACATGGATGTGCATGTATCTTTGCAGTAGGATGAGTCTTTTGGGTATATATCCAGGAGTGGTATGACTGTGTCAGGTGGTAGTCTCATTTTCAGTTTCTTAAGAGTTCTCCACACTGCTTTCCATAATGGTTGTACAATTTTACATTCCCACCAGCAGTGGATGAATGTTCCCCTTTCCCCACAACCTCTCCAGCATTTGGCATCTTTTCTTTTCTTGATCTTAGCTAGTCATATTGGAGTGAGATGATATCTGAAAGTGGTATTAATTTGCATTTCCTTAATTATTAATGATGTTGAAGACTTCTTTTTAGTATTTCTTTTTATTTATTCTTGCGTGTGTATGAATGTACTGTCTGCATGCAGGTCTGTGCACCTGTGTCATGCAATGCCATGGAAGTCAGAAGAGGGCACCGGATTCCCCTGGAACTGGAGTTAAAGACAGTTCTCACCCACCATGTGGGTGCTGGGGATCGAACCCAGGTCCTCTGCAAGAGCGGTCAGCACTCTAAACAGCTAGGCCATCTCTCCAGCCCAGATGTTGAACACTTTTTTTTTTAAATTAGTTTTTATTGATGCTTTGTGCATTTCATACATTTTTCCAATTCAGTTCAGGCTTATTTCCCTTTCCCTCCCCCCCATGAACACTTTTTAAGATGTTTCTCAGCCATCTTTAATTCCTCAGTGGTGAAGTCTCTGTTCAGCTCTTTACTCCATCTTTTGAGTAGGTTATTTGTTTTCTTCTTTGCTTTTTGAGTAGTTTATATATTCTTGACCTTAATTCTCTGTCAGATGTATCACTGGTGAAGATTTCCTCCCACTCTGTGGGTTTTCTCTTCACTTCCTTGATTGTTTCTTTTGCTGTACAGAAGCTTTTGAGTTTGATGAGGTCCCATTTGTCTTCTGTTGACCTTATTTCCTGTGCACGTGCTGTCTGATTTGGAAAGTCTTTTCCTATGCCTATGTCTTGCAGGTTGTTGCCAGCTTTTTCTTCTATTGCCTTCAGGATTTTAAGCTTCACATTGAGATCTTTGATCTACTTGGAGTTTATTTGTATAGGGTGAAAGATAGGGGTTTAATTTTGTTCTTCTACAAATGGTGATCCAATTTTGCCAGCACCATTTGCTGAAGATGATATCCTTCCTCCACAACTTTTTTGGCCCCTTTGTCAAATATGAGGTAGCTGAAATTGTATGAGCTCAAGTTTGGATCTTCAATTTTATTCCATTGGTCAATGGGTCTGTTTTTGTGTCAGTACCATGCTGTCTTTATGACTATGACCCAAACTGTAATACAGTTTGATGTCTGGTAGAGCAATCCTCCCTGTCTTGCATTTTTCACTCAGGGTTGCTTTAGCTATTTGGGACCTTTCATTTTTCCAAATGAATTTAAGGATTGTTTTTCTAATTCTGTGAAGAAGCTCATGGGGATTTTGATTTTTTAAATATTTTTAATATTTTTGAAAAATAAAAGCCTCATTGTTGTTTTAAGAACTTGCCATGGCCACCTCCATCTTCACCCCAACTGGACTGAGCAGTCCTCACCATTACAAAGTCAAACTCTCCACAATCAAAAAGGCTACAACTATGCAACTACCTAAAAAGTTTAAGCATTATCTAGCATTTTTAAGAAATAGAGCATTTTTACATGAAAATTCAAATATTTTAAAACATTTATTTCAATAATATATTTTATGATAAGCACTTGAAGAAAATAATTATGATTTTAAAATGCAATCACTAGATCTATCTCCTTCATAATTGCACTTGACCAGTATCTAAGAATGCAAATAGACACTAAATCAGTTATGAATGCGATAAATAAAACTACTGTGCCAGGCAGGGTGAGATCATGCATTATTAGTTATGTCACTCTGCCACTGTGATTTTTTTAATCTTTACATTTTCATATATTCATAATAATTGTTATCACTTGCATCCCCTATTACTCTCTTCCATTGAAACCCTTTTTTCCAACAAGCCTTCACCTGCTTTGATGTCTCCCCTCCACCACTCACTGAGTTTCATTTGTGGTTGCTTGCATGGGCATGAGGGAGGAGGTTTTCACAATAACATGGGCAATTTATTTGTGCCTATATCACTAAAGAAAATGATGCTTCCTTTCCAGGACCCATTAACCACTTCTCTCAGTGGGTGTGGTGCCCCATGAGCTCCTCCCCATGCATGATAAAATGATGACTGGTTCGATCTTGAGCATTCCTGTGCAGATAACCATAGCCATTGTGAGTTCAGGAGAGCAATGATCATGTCATGTCCAGAAGACACTGTTTTCCTGCAGTCCTCCCCAACCACTGGCTCTTACATTCTTCCTGGCCCCCCTTCTAGGATGTTGCCTCATCCTTGGAGGGTGTGTTACAGATCTCCCATTGAAGGCTGAGAGCTCCACAAGCACATATTCTTTACACTCTGACCAGTTGCGAATTTCTACATTAACAGCTGCCCTCTGTGGAGAGAAGATTCTTAGATGAAGGCTAAGAGTAGCATTAATCTATAGCTTATACCTATAAGCAAGTATTCAGAATATTTCATGTCCATTTAGCAAAATAACAGGAATCAATCCTCCCCTAGGGCCTGTCACCTCTCCAGCTCCAGGCTCTCAACCAGGTTTACAGTGTCAGTCATGGTCTGACTTCTCCTCTATGGAACAGGCCTCAAATTCAATGGAAGTTACCCCCATAACAGTCATGCCACTATTGCATTGTCACTGTTTTTAGCAACATGATTCACATGTTTCCATCTTACTTATAGTCGAGAGTTAATTTACCTGGGTCCAGTGGTGCAGCCCTTTAATCTGAACACTCAGGAGTCAGAGAGGTAGATCTCTGTGAACTCAAACCCATCCTGATCTACACAGTGAAACAGCTGGAGCTATAGGAAGACCCTGTTTCAAAAAGAGTTAATTTATATAGTTTATGCTAATGATGTAAGGCTATGACCTTTGTTGCCTTAAAGGAAAATTCAGTTTAATACAAGAAAAACATTAGGAGGAAATGTCAAGAGCCTGGCTAGAAGCATCCAATGCTGTTCTTCTTCAGTGTAAATGAAGGTCCAAGTAACACTAAAGAGGAGGATGCTTGCTTTAACTTCTAAAGACATGATGTATAAATGTGGACTAGTCAGGTGTGGAGGTGCACGCCTTTAATCCCAGCACTCCGGAGGCAGAGGCAGGTAGATCTCTGTGAGTTCAAGGCCAGCCTGGTCTACAGAGCAAGTTCCAGGCCAGCTGGGACTAAAAGGGAGACCCTTGTCTTGAAAATACCAAAAGAAGAAGAAGAGGAAGAAGAAGAGGAAGAAGAAGAAGAAGAAGAAGAAGAAGAAGAAGAAGAAGAAGAAGAAGAAGAAGAAGAAGAAGAAGAAGAAGAAGAAGAAGAAGAAATGTGGACTAGGCATTCTGTGGGAACTCACTAACCATAAAGATGTCCCCAATAAAGATACCAATGTGCAACTATCCACCTGGAGATTCCACCAGTGTTACAAAAACAAAGTATGGAAAGCCATAGGCACAAATAGAAGTATCATTCACTTTTCCTTATATAAATAATTTTCTAATTGTTACAAGACTTCCAGCTGAGATTTCTGGCATGAGCAGCTTCAGATGACCTGCTGTTGAAACTTCTTGAAATACTCTTCAGAAGCTGTTGGACTTGGTTTGATTGTTGGGGACTCTGGTATCCATTTGCCAAGAACATTTCTCTAAGGGTCTACGAACTGGAAACTCTTCAGCAAGTAGAAGATTTCCTCTACACTGAAGCCCACTGGGAAATTGTTGCTACTCAGATCCTTGTTGATGTCACTGGAGTTAATTAATCATAAATGAGCCTCTCAGTGCAACACCAGGGTAGGCCAACAGCATAGTAGTGCTCTGGACTATTCATTTGGTGACTTGTGACAAGAGTGTAATATTCATGTGGCCCCAAATCTTTCTTTGTTGATATATTGATCCAGGAAAGATGGCTAATTTGGAAAAAGATCAAAAGTATAACCATAATTCACATTGTAAAATTTATTGGCTTTGCAGCTAAAAACAACAAAACCCATAGAATACACAAGGTAAAACCCAAAGAATAGAAGCAAAGTACAAAGTATTCCCCCTTACAGCCATTGAAGCTTGGCTCCCAGAACTCTCCATTGACAAAAGCTGTCCCCTTAAACCAGTGCACATGTTTGGTGACAGCAGGAACATGGAATGAGGAACTTCTACTAAATGCTAATTTTGTTTGACCAGAGACAAACCATAGTAAAACTGTCAAGCATGTTCTTCTAGAAACAAAAGACCTCGGGGCAACAGAAGTCAAAGTTCCCTTGGAAGATACTCACAGGCCAAGCAAGAAGCAATCCAAGTGCAGAATTACCTTCAGAAGGCAGTTATCTTCAGTGTACCATAACAGAACTTTTATAATTAAAATGTGTACATTTTTTTCAGTTGGGCATAATGCTAGTGTATACTTAATGAACTTCAGAATAGTGTAAACATAATTTTAAGTACACTATATATAGATAGATATAGATATAGATGTAGATGACTTTTCTTCTTTATAATCAAATACCTGACAAAAACAATTCAAAGGAAGAATGCTATGCTCATGTTTCAGAGTATTCAATCCACCATGGTAGGCACAGTGTGGTAGAGCAGAGCAATCATCTTAGGACACAAAAGAGAAAGGCCAGGGCCTCTGACCCTTTTCTCTGTCCAGGCTCCCAGCCTATAGGATAGTATCACTCACATTTAGGTTCAGTCTCCTCTGTTAACCTTCTGGAAACATAGACATATCAAGAGGAATATCCCAGTCTTCTATGTAATACTAAACTCAGTCAAGTTGACAATGAAGACTATCATATTGGGAAACTCAAAACTTCCTATGACTGGCAGTATTTCAGTATCTCCTTCCTTGTGGTGTTCTGGAGCTACTCCTGCGGTCAATCCAAGGAATGTCTCTATTGTAAATTTATGGGCAAGTAGTCATATAAGTATGCATTGACACTCTCCCTGCAATTACAGCAGCAATTTGGCAATTTATACTTCACTTACCATATTGTCACTTGTGCAAAGACAAAAGCTACATGAACATTTTACAATTTAAGCTCATTTTTGTAATGCAACTTTGTAATCAATGTAATTCAATTACTGCAGTTTAGGAAACTGAGGCTAGCCAGCATTAAACAGGGTGCCTTGGGATGTTGTAAAGCAAGCGTTCTCTCAAAACTGTGCTGTGAACCTGTTGCATAATCAATTCTTTTAGAACTTCATACAATGTATTTTATCTTATTTCCTCCTCCCTCATCTCATCCAGATCTAGCCCCCCTCCCTGCCCACCCAACTTCATATTTTTTTCCTCTGTTGTGTAGATCATAGTCCAGTGTAGAAAATGCCCTGGGTTGTTGTTGAGTAAGGATCACACCATTAAAGAAAATGGACTCTTTCTGTCCCAGCGTCTATCAAATGCCAGTAGCTCTTCGGCTAGCATGGAGCCTCTTGTTCACCTCCCCCTACCTTGCTTGGATTTATCTGGCTTACGCTTCAGCAGCTCTTGTGCATGCTGTCACGACTTCTGTGAATTAGTGAGTGCAGCTGTTCTGCTGTCTAAAAAACAGTTTCTTTTTCATCATCCACCAACTCTGGCTCTTACATTTTTCTGCCCCTTCTTCCCCAATGACCCTTGAACCTTAGAGAGAAGAGTGTGGCAGTGATGCCCCTTTTGGGTGTGATAACTGCCTTCTTCTACAAGATGAAGCTTCTCAGATGAGGGTTGAAACAGCACTAGTCTATGGATAGCAGTAACTCATTAGGAGTCATTTTTTTATTTTTTTTATTAATTTTATTTATTTACGTATGTGTATGAATGTACTGTCTGCATGCAAGTTTGTGCACCCGTGTTGTACAATGCTGCGGAGGTCAGAAGAGGGCGTCGGATTCCCCTGGAACTGGAGTTCTCCTGGAATTGGAGTTTCAGACGGTTCTCAGCCGCCATGTGGGTGCTGGGGATCGAACCCGGGTCCTCTGTAAGAGCGGGCAGCGCTCTTAACCGCTAGGCCATCTCTCCAGTCCCAGGAGTCATTTTAATACTATGTCAATTTAGTAGAATATTAGTGGTAGAGTCTCTCCCTGAGGCTCATCACCTATCTAGCCATAGGTTCTTGGCCCCAATAATGGTGCTAGATAGGGGTTCCATCTTGTGTGGTAGGCTTTAATTCCAAGCAGAGAGGCAGTGGTTTGCTATGCCTGTAACATTCATGCCACCCTTGCACCAGTAGGCATATCTTAGCAGGTCAGTCATTGTTGTAGTTTGCAGAGGACATAGCTGGGTAGAGTGATGATTACTTTTCTACTCTTATGCCATGCATAACATCTTCTGGGATGATAAAAGCTAGCCTTTAGGGACAAAGCTTTCAGGCCAGTACCCACTTGATTCCTCTAGGTTTTATGAACAAAATATGTGTTGTTGTCAGCAATAGGGTCTTCCTGTCAAGTACAGTATCCTCTATACTTGATGCAGACTTTTCTTTTAATGAGTATGAAATGCCATTTCCTCCATCTTTTGACTAGTTTTGGTTTGAAGTCTATTAGATATTAGAATAGCTAGGCATGCTTATTTCCTTAATTCCACATGCTTGGAATACTGTTTTCCATTCTTTCACCCTAAGATAGCATCTATCCTTGATAGTAAGTTATGTTTCTTGGAGACAGCAAAAAAAGATGGATCCTGATTTCTAATCCAGTCAGGCTGTGTGTTTTTATTGGGGAATTGAGACCATTAATTCAGGTAGTTGTTAGTACTGAGAGTTATTAATTCCTGATATATTGTGGTGGTGGTATTTTGTTCTGTAATTGCTTATTAATTCCTTGTGTCTATTTGGGTGTGTTTAATCTCTTCAGAGTTATTCCTTCCTTCTAGTATCCTCTTTATTGCTGGCTTAGTGGACATGCATTCCTTAAATCTGTTTTCATCATGGAAAGTTTTTCTAGCTCCTTTTATAACAACTGATAGATTTGCTGGATATGATAATCTTGGTTGGCATCTGTGTTCTTTCAGGACTCACAGGACATTGATCCAAGCCTTTCTGGCTTTCATAGTCATCACTGAAAAGTGGGCTGTTGTTCTGATAGGGCTGCTTTTCTCTCTCCCAGGTTTCAATATCTTTTCTTTGTTTTGTACATTTAGTGTTTTCATGTGGGGATTTTCTTTCCTGGTCTTGTCTACTGGTGTCCTGCGTGGCTCTTGTACACTGACAGATATTTCTTTCCTTAGATAGGGAATTTTCTTCTATGGTTTTTTTGAAAATATTTTCTATACATTTGACCTGAATTTATTCTCCTTGTGATATACCTGTGATTCACAGGTATGGCCTTTTTAGAGTGCTCCAGAGTTCCTATATGTTCCCTTCCTGGGTTATTTTAGAATTAACATTTCTTTGAGTGAGCGATCACTTTACTCAAACTTATGTTAGAGACCTGATAATCATTCTTCCACTTAATCCAGTCTATTGTTAAGGCTTTCCTCTGATTTTTTTTATTTCAGTTTGGCTTTTCTTCAGATATTCTATCTATTTATTAAATTCTAATTTCATAGCTTGAATTGTTTTATTTCATTCAATTGTTTCTGTTTTCCAAGTCTTCATTCTGTCTTTTATTCATATCCTCTTTGAGTTCCTTAAATATATTTATAATTGCTATTTTTTTGGTATTTTGAGACAGAGTCTCCCTTTTAGTCCCAGCTGGCCTGGAGCTCACTCTGTAGACCAGGCTGACCTTAAACTCATAGAGATCTGCCTGCCTCTGCCTCACAAATGCTGGGATTAAAGATGTACACCACCACACCCGGCTATAATTGCTATTTTTAAATAATTATCTTGTGCATCAGCTAAGTTGCTTTTCTCAGGCAACATAGTGATGGGGTTGTGAATATCTGGAGAAGACATATTGTCTACTAGGAATGTGAGGTTGCGGCCTTGGCAGTGCTTCTTGAAATGGATAGCTGATTTTATTTTAGTTGTTTAGATCTTTGTTTGCTGTCTGGTTGTGGATCAGTTGATTGTTGTTTGATGTTCCAACTTAGGACCATCCTGTGTTTATGTGTGAATGCGGTGTAAGAGGTCTTAACAGTACAGCTATGTGCAACTTCTAAGCCTACTGTTCCTGGTCAGACTCCATCCATTCCAGGAGCAGCACGTTAGAGGGGCAGCAGCTAGGTGACCATGGGTTTAGACTGGGCCTCAGGGTCACTACCTGGTGTTCAAGGTCAGACTCCACTCAGTTCCAGAACAAGCCTGCAGGGTGGCCAGATAGGGTTATGCAGGGGTTAATACTGGGGCTAGAAGTCTCTTCCTGCTGTTCTAATTCATCCTAGAGTGGCATGATGGGTAGAGGGGCTACTAGGTGACCAGCAGGCAGGTAAGCTGAAGCTAGGATTCTCTGCCTGGGATTGCAGGTCAGGCTCCATGTGGTCCTAGAATGGCACCATGAGCTGAGTGGCTGCAGAGGACTGGAAGGGTGGGTGGATTGCACACCTGCTACTCCTAACCATAAACTTTTAGTTCTTGTCTAATTTAGGCAAAATAATAGTAAGTGCCATGTTAAAATGTGATAACTAATGATTTAAATATGCTTCAGATAAGGTCTATGCTGTTTAGAACTGCAACAAGAGGAGACTAAATAGGACATGAATGGCTTTCTTGCTTATCCACATATCCTCTAAGCCTCATTCTTTATTTGGGAAAGATTTCTGTCTTTACTATTCAAATTAAATTCAACAATTATTTTTATTGCTTTCTGTCTCCAAGGCAACATTACAGGTTCTCATTCCTGTGCCTAGGTTTCTGGGAAAACTTTTAAAAATAAAATAAAGCACAAGTGAAATTCCAACAGCCTTAACAGATGGGGAAGGTTGAAGAGCATGTAAATGTGTTAGTAAAGAACATTTAATTTATCTTTCAGGAATGTTAGCTAAGAGCACCTATTTTGTGCAAAATGCATCACTAGGAGAAAACAACAACCATACCTTAACCATGAGCTCCTCCTCCCATTTTAAATGTTTAAAGTAGAGGTAGAAATGAGAACTCGTGTACTCCTTAAAATTGCCAGAAAATGAAGAAGAAATGAAATGCAATTTCTCACAACTTATCCTTCATGTCATCTACTAAAAAAAGTATTTTCAGTCTATAAAATAAATCCATTATCTCAACCCTTTCTATCCATATGTTTTTTTTTAAATTTTTTTTGAGACAGGGTCTCCCTTTAGACCCAGCTGGCCTGGAGCTTGCTATGCAGACCAGGCTGGCCTTGAACTGACAGAGATCCTCCTGCCTCTGCCTCCCAAGTGTTGGGACTAAAGGCATGTGCCACCGTGCCCAGCACAAGATGGTTCTTAAATGCCAGGTGAGTTCTGGGAATTGAACCCTGGTCCTCTTCAAGAGCAGTCACTGCTCTTAACCTCTGAGCCATCTCTCTTATCCATAATTTTGGGGGGATATTTATGAGACAGGGTCTCCCTTTAGTCCCAGCTGTCCTGGAACTCACTCTGTAGACCAGGCTGGCCTTGAACTCACAGAGATCCGCCTGCCTCTGCCTCCCAAGTGCTAGGATTAAAGGCATGAGCCACCACGCCCAGCTGAACCTCACTTTTAAAAACTTTAAAAAATAGTTTTAAAATATTTTGAGGGGTCTTTTTGAAACAGGGTCTCCCTTTAGTCCCAGCTGTCCTGGAACTCACTCTGTAGACCAGGCTGGCCTTGAACTCACAGAGATCCGCCTGCCTCTGCCTCCCAAGTGCTAGGATTAAAGGCATGTGCCACCATGCCCAGCTCTGTATCCATAATTTTAAAAAAATATGTGATTAAAAATCTATCCCAGCATGGTGGCACATGCCTTTAACACCAGAACTGAGGAGGCTGAGACAAATGGATCTCTGAGAGATCCAGGCCAGCCTGGTCTACATAGTAAGTTCCAGGCCAGCTAGAACTACAGGAGACCCTGTCTCAAAACAACAGCAACCACAACAACAATGAATATTAATAGTATGTCCATGCATATAGGATATTCCACTTTTTAATTTTAAAATATTTGGGGATACAAAAAAACTAAATGGAAAAGTATACAGGTTGTAAGAGTATTGTTATTTGGGAAATGTTTAAATGAAATTGGTTTTCTGGGCTTATATATTTATGATTTCTTCTGGCACATCAATTGAAAATTTTCTCTATTGAAGTTTTTTCCCTGTTTGTTTGCTTACTAATTTTGTTGTTATTGTTTTATTATTTTATTTTTGTTTTTAGTTTTTCTTTTAGAGAGAGAGCCTTGCTTTTTTGCCCAGGCTGGCCGAGAAATCCAGATCTTCTTGCCTCTGCCTTCCCAATCTGAGTGAAATTACAGACTTGTACCACACTACACCTGGCTCTCTGTTGACTTTTTCAGTATGAAACTGAATGAAACTTATTTCATGTGTATGTGTAGACAATGCAATACATACAACTTTCTAACTCTCTCTTTGTGTTCTGAGGACTGAACCCAAGGTTTCCACATGTGCTGTAAGAACACTCCATCAGTGAACAGGATTTCATTTTCCCTTAGTCTGACTTAAGGATATTTGGGGCAAGAGCCATATCTCACTTGCTTTTGTGGCTAGAACACAAAATGAATTATCAACATGCTTTGCAATGGTTGAGTCATGTAACTCCTCCCTGAACAAGCTCTGGTAATTAGCAGCCATGATCTTGAGTTGAGCTGCTTACATGGACAATCAGAACTGGTGGCATGTAAGAGAATGAAGGATGTGGAAACAATTAATTTAATCCATTTTGTTGACAGTAAATTTAAGAATTAACTGCTTACAGGCCAGGCATGGTGACACTTGCCTTTAATCCCAGCACTCAGGAGGCAGAGGCAGATGGATCTCTGTGAATTCAAGGCCAGCCTGGTCTACATAACAAGTTCCAGGCTAGCTGGGAATACAGGGAGACCCTGTCTCAAAAAAACTAAATAAATAAATAAATAAATAAATAAATAAATAAATAAATAGGAATTAGCTGCTTACTTCTCTCCAAATGTTCATGTGTCTTAAGAGCTCTGTTATAAGCTATTATGGGCTGGAGAGATAGCCTCGCGGTTAAGAGCACCGACTGCTCTTGCAGAGGACCCGGGTTCGATCCCCCAGCACCCACATGGTGGCTAAGAACCGTCTTTGGCTCCAGTTCCAGGGGAATCTAATACCCTCTTCTGACCTCCGCAGCATTGCACAACATGGGTGCACAAACCTACATGCAGACAGTACATTCATACACATACAAAAATAAAATAAAATAAAATAAAATAAAATAAAATAAAATAAAGATGTTAAAAATTCTAGCCATTAGATTTTCTAAATGTCAGAGTAGATTTATGATATGATTTACAGAGACTTCATCTTTGTAACTCAGAAGTTTATGAGAAAAATAAGGGGGAAATTAAGGGATCAAATAACTTATTTTAACCAGGCTACTAGACTTTTGCAGTCTTCAAAGGGTTACCTGAACTCTGGCTAATTCAACTTGGCAGGCTTAAATCCAGAGCCATGGTAAAGAGGACAGTGAAACTGTACTATAAAAATAAATTATTGTCATGAATATTAAGCAACAAGAATATAATAAACATGACTATTTACAGGATTCTGATTTATTGGTACTGATGTTCTTATAAATTATGACACTAAGTGTTTATTCTAGAATTGTTTCAGAATATAGGTTAAATAAAGCTGGATGGACACTTTCTCGAGACCAAACCATCTGTAGGAAATGCCTATTGCCTTGCCCCTGCTGCCTGTTCCTTAGGTGGCCCTCAGATTATGTGCGAGCATCATTCTTTTTAGCTTCTTCCTGAAGACTGAAGCAGGTAGCCTTTGCATGGTGACATGCTGCAGCCACCATTGGGGAGTTTCTTCTCTCTCACAGAGGAGCAAGACCTCCTACAAAGTGGCCTAAAGGCTCTTTGCATGCTCTGACCAACAATGCTCACCTTTTGTATTTATGAACCCTTCTGCACCAGATTTGGGATTCCCCAGTGAGGAGTAACACCATTTTACATGTTTGCTTAGCAATGATTGTTTTGTAGCAGGAATGTGGAGATGGGAAAGCCTAAAAATGAGAAACAGCAAGCAAAAATAAGAAAGAAAAAATAAACAAAACATGTGCACTCATTGAGCTATGTCAATTGCTATGAGAGAAGTACAGGAGAAAAACAGTGCTCGTCTTGTTGACATCCACAAAGAAAAGTAAAATTTGTCATACATCTTAATTGACATTATTTGGAACCAACGATTTGTTCAGCAGATGGCTAGAGCAAGGTACCATACTCAAAACAAAATACAGCGTTCTCCTGCCTCCGGTTTTTACCTTTTATGGTACAGCTAATCAAAAGTCACTTCAGGAAATTAATTATTTTGGTGTTTTATTGTCTCTAATGTTGTTGGCAACTTGAAAAGAAAATAGCCAATAAATTTAATATCCTCAACAAAGGATGCAATTTTCACATAGTAAACCAAAGTATGACATGTGGGTATAAATTGGTGAAGCTTGTGAAGAATTGTTCAAGGGATATACATATATATACACACACACATATATATATATATATATATACATATATATGGCAACTGACTGCAGACGAAATGCCAACTAAAGATCATAATGAAGCAAGCCTTATCAGCAGCTTAGTATTGAAATTTTATAAAAAAATTCTTGGAGGGTAGTGTGTATGTTGTGTGTGTGTGTGTGTGTGTGTGTGTGTGTGTGTAAAGCCTTAAAATCTACACACATTTGCACTAGAAATTACATAACTAGAAAATAATCTCAGGAGATTTTTTTTCAGATGTACATAAGAATGTATACAAACTTGCTCCTCAAAATGTTATTTATAATAGTGAATAATACAGAATGCATACATATAAACTTAGGTGACTGGAGAAGTATGGAGATATAGTTCACTGGTAGAATGCTTGACCTAGTATACATAGGCCCTGGGTTTGATCCACAATATGGCAAGAAAGAAAAACCCTACAGAAGAATAAAGTATGGCCCATTCATATAATGAAACATTATACAGTTGTTAAATGCTTCTATATAAACATTACTTCACAAGGAAAAAAAAAAGCCAAATAGCATTAAAGGAAATAATGAACTTCATGCAGCATTGCAGTAGTGTCTGAGCCTGCTCTGTGCTATTATCACAAGAACCTGAGAGCAGGCAATTTATAAAGAATAGGGACTGTAGATTCAGAATGCTGGGAGGTTTAATGTCAAAAGGCTTTCATCAGCACGAGCAGATGCTGTAGGACCTAAGGCAGGATGTGAAAGGACATGATAATACACACAGGAGGGAGAGGCCAACAGAAAGGAGGGGAGAGAATAGAGGAAAGAGAACTCACCTTCTGGGAGATGACATCCATCCATTCATGAAAGCAGAACTCTTACAACCTTATCACCTCTTGCAGGTCCCACTTCTCAACATTTGTATTGGGAATTCAGTTTGGAGTATATAAACTTTGGAGTACATAATAAAATCAGCAAGTATGAACGTGTCTTTAAACACGAGAAAATGTTTCTATGAATAAAAACTGTAAGGATTTGCTTCAAATATTAGCAAAAAATGGTGAATGATTACATAAGTCTTTATGCATTTCTGCAGCAATAATCATTTTTAGGAATAGTAAAGGCATATAAGAAAAGGTTTATAATGCTAGGAGAGAGCTCAGAATGGCTTTCTCTTGGAGCTTCCAGGCTTTGACTCAAATTACCTTTGCAGAAACAGATCCCTGGACCCAAACTGGTAGATTTTGATTCATTGTTCTTGAGACAAGGATTAGAAATGCTCACTAAAAACAATGAGTAATTTTTTGAAGTGATTCTGTGGTGCAGTTAGCTGGGGAAAGCAACTGACTTTCTTCCTTTTTCTTGAAGAACTCACATATGAGTGAAACACTTCCTTCTTGTAATAGGTCAGTATCACAGCATCTTGCTACAAAACAAGGTACTGACCCTCAAGGGAAGTACAGTAAGTGAGAGGTACAGTCCTTTCTGAGAAGAAAATGACTTAATGTGATCCAGCTGCACAGTGAGGAATGAAGGCAGTAAATGTTCCACGGGAGATGAGAGAGCAGCCCTTGCCTCACAAAGAGGCAGTAAGGGTATGTGAAACAGCTTGGGAAGTGTGCCAGAGAATGAACATGAGTCCCAGTCTTGAGATAAGTATGGTTTGGGGAAAGTGAGGTCTCTGGGTTAGTTGAAGCAAAGATTTGGGAAGCAGATAGTCAGAGATGAGGGAGAGCAGATACAGTTAATCCAGCATTATAAATTCCATGAAGGCACACCCTGCAATTATCTAATTAGATTCTCTATCCTGTTACCTAGCAGAGTACTTTCCATAGAAATGCAAATATTTGACCAACAAACTAATTAATCAATTGCAGGGAATTTAATAGTGTACAAGGTTTAAATCTTATCCAATATACAATAAAAATCCCATTATATATTTTTTTATAAAAGTAGTTAGGAATGGAAAACTATGTTTTAGAGAAAATAATCTCAGTGGTAATTGGCAGAGTGGTTTAAAAGGGTAGAGGAAGCAGAAAAGTATACCAGGCACTGACCGTGGCTTTCATCCAAGGATGTTAGTTTCTGTACACATTGTTAAGAAAATGTATCTGACAACAGCAATTCAAGGAAGGAAACCTTGATTGGAATGCTGGGATCTTAGGCACAGTCCATCACAGCAGGGAAGTCATGACAATGGAACTTAAGACAGCTGGTCACATGACATCTGCACCCAAGAAGAGAGGTGAATGCTATGCTCAGCTCTCTTTCTCCTTTTTATTCAGTCCAGAAGTCCAACCCATGGTTTGATGCTACCTGCACTTAGAGTGAGTCTCTCAACCTAACCAAGAAGCTCCCTCACAGACACACCCAGAGGTTTGTTTCCTTGGTGATTCTAAATTCCATCAAACTGAAAATCAAGATTACACTCACAGTAAGTGACCTTAGTACCCTGGGTCCCACCCATGGATATACTTCAATGGATGTGTGCACCGTTCCCCCAAAAAGTCACTAAATTTATATAAGTGCCTTGTATACTTTCTAGAACAAAACACTCAGATATGTCACACCCTCAAAATTATAGAATTGGTGCCATACAATATCTTATTTATAGGCTGGGAACCTCTGGAGTATCTGTGATCTTGTTGCACATGTCTATTCTAGTGGCTCATGGAATACCTTCCGAAGGACACGCAGTAGAAACAGAGCCCAGGGATCTCTGCTTGTTCAAGTGCTCCAGGGTATCTGTACATAGAAGTTTAAGATCCGTTTTGTTTCTGAATAAATTCTAAGCTGTTCACAAACTTCAAAACCTTTCTATTTTGAAAAATAAAGGAAAGTAAGGCAAAACATTATTTATAAAAGATTGAAAAAATGTTTTAATGATTTAACATATCTTAGAAAACAATCATGAATTTAAAGGTGAGACTTTGAAGTGAGATGACCAAAACAATAGAAATGTTCCTAACAACAACTCAGAAATTACGATATGAATTGTTTTGTATGCACCAGCCTCTAGAGCTAAATACAAATCCTCAGTCAGTTCTGCTACTGACTTACAAGACAATTGTCGAAGTGAACCAATAGGAGCAAAAACATGTAATCCATTTCAAGGTCTATGGCTAACACCCTACACAAAATTTATATTAACAAGAGAAAAGCATAACAAACATATTTAACCTGTTTTATATGACACGAGCCTTCAGAAATGAAGACACAGACTAAGTTGCCTTTATGCTTCTGGTCAGCCATGTAGTGATATGACTGTAATAAAGGTCTGATCTAGTGATGGCAATACAATGAAGGGGGAGCTGGCAAGGCCTGTGAGATCAGACTCTTGTCTCCTGTGCAGTATTCCCTCTTCATGGGATAGGGAAAGACATGCTGAACATGAGGTCTTTAAGGGAGAGGAAGATGGAAAGGAGGAACAGAGCTAGGTTTTATGGCTGACTTTAGGGAATCCACCTGAAGAAAGGGAATTCTAGGTTTTATGACTTTTCTTGGTGAAAAGTAGGATGGGAAGAGAAGACAGAAAGTCAGAGACAATCTGCTGCTGAGGCCTGGCCAGTCTTCTTTACTTCAGAGTCCTCAGGATGTCCCAGTGCCACATTTGATGTACCATGTTATAGGCCCAGTGTAGTTTAGTGCACTCTTGTGCTGCAAGGACTTATTCTAGCACCATCCCACTGAATCTTTATGGCTCTCAAAACATTGAGCAATGAAAAGTTGAATGTTATCACAATACAGTTTAGCAAAATTGTTTGTACTGTTTCATGCATTGTTTTGTGGGGAAGAGTGAGTTTCTGGAGTGTATATGAAAGAATGTCAGAATTAGTTTCTTCTATATGTAAATGGGTATGCATATTAAAATGCTTTGAGACTTAGTCTTTAAATGTGTGAGTACAAACATCTTAATAAACTGCATCCATGTTGCAGTATATACTTTTAAAATAATATTTTATTGTTTCTTTGAGAATTTCATGCAATATATTTTATCATATTCAAACCCCCTCCCCCATTTCCTTTCAGATCCACACCTACCTCCCTACCCCCACACCTGTTTCTATTTCTATTTTAAGGCTTATCAATCATATACTTTAGCCTTGTATTTCAATGGCAACTTTGTCCACTATTCATTCATATAACAAAAACATAGTATGAAGAACAATATTCTGGAAGACCTCTGCACCCTTAATTTACTGCAGCCCTTTACCCAGTCAGCATATCTGGAGTAAGGGTGTCATGGTTTGAAGAATACATATAATGCAGCATTCCTATTTAACTACTAGTACTGGTTTAAATGTTTTATTATAATATTAAGGAATAACCAAAATATCCAATTTGCAGAAACAAAATTGATCCTTGACTAATTTTGACCTAAATTTTCTCATTCTACAAGATAAAAGGTATCTTTTATAGTAAATGCAACCAACCCCTTTGATTCAAGAAAGAGAAAAGATATGCAGATTGAAAAGAACTTTTAACTCTAAGTCTACACTATCATTAAGTGTACTTAGATTTGTACCATATAATTATTATGATTGTAGCAATTAATCAATCAACTGATTAACATGTAGGGTCAGCAGGATCCAGTGATCTTATCTTAAGCTTGAATTAATTAATTATACTTCCTTCAACATTATTATTTTCTATTTGTGCACCCAGTTTGTACACGTTGCCCCATTGACAAAATGTGGTTGAGTCTCTGTACTTATCACAGCAGGTATGAGCACTCTCAGAGGTCCTTTTGCTGATATCAAGTCAGAAGTATAAGGAAACAACTATTTTCTATACTTCCTGAAGTAACTGCTTTGGGACTTTCCATCTTTATATGTGTTTTATAAACCATACTACATTCTTTAAGGATGATTTTCAACATGAGATCAAAAATGTTATGGGCCAGAGTAAGTCAAATTTAAATATACATTGTTTTTAAATAATAGTTATATCATTTAGCAAGGAATATATTGCAAGGAATACCTAAACTGTACCTGGTAGGCACATGTGTGTGCTCTCTGAAAAGTATTTTCTTTCTCTGTGGTGCTGAGAATTGAATCCAGGACTTCACACATTCTAGGCAGCTGATCTACCACTTAACTACATTCCCAGCAAGCATTTTCAAATATAGAACCTCTCCTGCTATGATTTATTTCTGCAAAAGATTTAAAACTGCACTGTTCTCGTGTATTAGATGAGGAAACGAAACACAGTTTGTCCAGAGCTTTGAAGGGAGCTGAGAGATGGGCTGGACTACAGCAGTTTTTTAGCAATAATTTTGAATGACTTAAGAAAGGGCTAAGTGCAAAGGAGAGACACTGAGATGAACAGTCTGTGGTGCTGCTCTCATAGGATTCACAGCCCAGCAGGGGAAATGGGCTTACAGTGAAGCATCCCAAGGGAAGGGAATGAGGGGCTGTGAGAGAACCAGATAAGAATACCTGGGTATATTCTACTGCTCAGAATGGTTAAGATGAGGGACCTGATATAGTTGCTCTGTGTGAAAGAAGGCACTTGGTGAAAGGAAAAAGACTGGGATAGGACCTGTTGCGCATGATAAAGCTGGCTTTCTTCGGCCTTTTTTTTTTTTTTTTTTACAAGAAGCCACTTATTAGCAGGGCCTGTCTCAGTTGGAGGCCCTGCCTTTTTGCTTACAGACTGTCTGACGCCTTTATAAAGTGGGCCACTGCATCGTTGATTACTACACACCAGGGTGGTCTGTGGGCCGCTGTTTTCTGCCATCCCACAGTGAGACAGCATCTTCTGAAGTTCTGGTCTCATATGTCCTTAGAGAACAGTTTGTGTTTCCTAAGAAGCTTAGCTCTGGATGATTTACATGTGACATTTTAAACTCTGGTTGTGTAATGCCCAGACTGGGATTTATGTATGCTGAGAACAGTTTTTCAGGTCTGTATATGACAGATAGTTATATGTCGTATTGTCTACCCTTGTCTATCCAAGAGACGGAGGAAAGATGGTCCTGTGCGCATGGCATAAACATCCAGAACCCTGTACTTTACTGCACAGTGGCCTAATGTAGTAGACACACTGTAATCTCATATTTAAATGATTATTGCTCAATACAAATTAGATATTTTAAAAAATTAAAACTTGAAAACAAAAGGCAATTGCATACGATAACAAAGTAGTCAGTTTCTGTCTGGTTTGGGTTCACTTTCTCCCATCTCCCTTTCACATTTTTTCCCAAGTAAAACAACGTTATCTTCCTGGATGTCAGAGTTTGTCAAATGATTTTTTTTGTTGTTGTTGTTTAATGGGTATGAGTGCTCTGGCTGTCTGTACATAAGCAGACCCATGTATACGATGCTCATAGTGGCTGGAGGTAAGGTGTCAGATCCTCTGGAACTTGAGTTACAGATGGTTGTTAGCTACCACCAGGTAACTGCTGGGAAATGAACCTGGATCCTCTGCAGCAGCAGCCTGTGGTCTTAATTGCTAAGCTATCTCTCCAGCCCTTGTCAAATGATTTTAAGAAAAAGAGATTAATCTGTAAAAGAAAGTTTAATATTCGAATTCACCTTCATAAACATTTTAAAAATTAATGCATGGAAAAGCTATACCAAAATGAGATAAAAAGCCCTGCTCACCCAAATCTGAGGATCTGTAGTATGATATGGTGCATATAGATAACATAGGTGCTGGGTATGGGTCCATGCATGCTTGTGAGATTTGTCATCGCCTCGGTGTACAGTGAATTAGCTTCCACTTGACTAGATGAGAGCTCTTAGTTCTTATTTTGAAAGCGATCAATTGAGCATGGTTAATTAGGGTACCACCAAGTAATTTAAAAATGAAAAAAATTTTAAACAAAGCCCTTATTAGATAGTATACTTTAAATCTGCTCCCAATGCTGAGCTGATCGAAGGATTAGAAGAGGAATGTACCAAAGCCCTGGTTGTTAGGTTGTTTCTGCAAAAACACATTTTTCTCCAATTACAACAAATTATTATAGTTGTTTTATGTGGTGCTACAGAGCTGTCTTTATGTGAATCATTGAGTTATAAACAAAGAACGCATTCCAGTCCTCCAAGCAATAACTGTAAGAGGACAAGCCAAAGAGAACTCATTTGGGAAAAACGATTAATCTTTAATTCTGCTCTTATTCTGTCCATCAGAGCTCTTTTATCTCAACTTACAAATGTACATCATTTTTATGTAATGTTAACTTACAATAAAATTTCTAAATAACTTGCTGTATTACACATAGCCACCCAAGGTTTATATTGAACTATTTTATTTAAGGTATATGTTTCTTTGAAAGTCTCCATGTCACTTTTTAACTTTTCTCACTAATGTAAAAAGGAGAATAGATTCCATAATTTTACACACATGCCCTCTTCATTATTTCTATGTATAAGATTTTTTCAAAATAGTTACAGGGATCTAACATCTCAAGAAGGCTGAGCATTAATCCTCAAAACCTTCCACTCAGAGGATTGGTGTTCTAGCACACAGGTAACTCCATGCATATTCTGTAAGCTCAGTAGGCATCTTCCATCCTGGGACATTTATAAGACTTGAGACTTAGGAACAAAAGGACAAAGGCAAAATCCATGTCCTGCTCTAGTCCTTAGACAACTTCCTGTTAATTGATTTCTTTATTTAAACTTCAGTCCTCTTCCATGCATTACTTTGAGTTATTATGAAATAACCATTGAATGAGGAAGGTTTCCTATAATTTGTACCAATTTGTAGTAACAATGCAGAAAAATATAAATCTCAAATTTTTATAAGCAGGTCTTAATTGTTTAAATGTGGCATTAGGAGAAACAAGTATTAATAGCCCATTTTCAACATATGTTTAACAAATATGCTTCTCCATTCAGGATAGTGCAGGTTTTTCTAAAGCGATCTGTTAGGTATTTTTATGTCAAAGATGAAAGCCATCTTCTTTCTGCTTCTCCCATCTAAACCTGAGTAGTATTTGAAGCTACTGAGGCCTGCATTTTGCAGCTGGGCATGAAGAGTCTGCTTACTCACGTCCTTGGGATATTCGGAGGGTTTGCTTTTCTTTCTGCATCCTTTCTTGTAAAAAACACTTGAGCTTCCCTGAAAATAAACCAGAATCGAGATAAGAATCTGCATCATAAAAATAACAACTTTGAATTTCCAAGTGAAAATTGTTGCTGCATATGCAGCGTTAGCACAGAGGTTCCCAACATAGCCTGTGATCACGTAAAATTTCCCATTATTTCTACCCAGAGTTTCCAAAATAAGATTCTTTGCTTATAAGGATGCATTGTTAGTTCTCCATCTTCATTTTGTATTTCTATCTTTATTCTTTGTGCAATTCTGTAAGTGAACAATAAGGCAGTCTTTCCAATCCATCTATGTAAAGCATAACCATTGGTGTATCAACATCATGTGACATTTGGGGTACATCTGAGTCAGCCCACTGGGGTCATTGTAATGCCAACAACTGGAGCATAAACAACAATTTCAGCCTCACACCAAGTCACTTATCAACAAGTCAAAGGATTTCTCTGACCTAATTTAATATGCCTACTCAATGCAGTCACTACATTTTGGTATAGTCAAGGTCATAAAGTAGAAAGTATTTCCTGGGGGCTGGAGAGATGGCCTAGCAGTTAAGAGCACTGACTGCTCTTGCAGAGAACCTGGGTTCGATCCCCAGCATTCACATGGCAGCTGAGAACCGTCTTTGACTCCAATCCCAGGGGAATCCTATGCCCTCTTCTGACCTCCCCGGCATTGCACGACACAGGTGCACAGACCTACATGCAGACATTACATTCATACACATACAAAATAAATAAAATTTTTAAGTATTTCCTAATAATTACTGCCACTTCTTTTTACAAATATCACATAAAAGTAAAATCTATTTGTATTTCTCAATAAACTCAATTCTTATCCCATCTACTTCATTATCATCATCATCATCATCACCATCATCACCATCATCACCATCATCACTATCTATGAGACCAGCTAAGGAACCAGCATGTGGCTATATACACTAATTATTATTTGTTGAAGGTGTAGGAGGCTGAAAATCAGGCTGCTTATTCAATTCAGCACAATAGTCAGATTCTCCTTCCGGATGGGAAAGAAAACTCTGGAGAAACTGACATCACAGTCCCTGGTTAGGAAATAAATATGGAAGTGCAAAATGGCATTTTTAAACAAAACTGCTTTCCTGACCATAACTGAATTTTCACATTGTCAGCACTTCCATTATAAACATTTTTTTAGTTGGGAGTTTATAACACAAATGTAAAGATTTGCTATGGGCTAAATCTCAACCCAAGAGCAAATGTTTATACCAATTTTGAAAACAATCAGCTTGCCCATTTGTAGTTATGCATGTGTTCATCATCTGTTATTGCTTGTCCGATGCTCTCCAACTTCTGGGAGAAAAAGCAGACATCTGGAGAGAAGAAACAATGTTTGCTCTCCAGCAGATGTAGTCTGTTTTCCACAATCATTGAAAAGGAAGGTATTGGATAAATGTATGCTCTTGGTATAAGGAAATGAAAATGGCAACTGTGCAACGTGCTGACACTGTGAAATACTACTTGGACAGCTTATGAATTGGTGACTGTGGGTAAATCGAAGTAAGATTTCTACCCATTTTAAAGACTAGCATCAGCAAAATGACCTCACTACAAAAAGTACATAGACTTCAAACAGTGTCAAAGTGAGGAATAGTCATTTGTGCAAAACTGTTGCTGCAAATGATTAATATTTTTCCAAAGATATGAACTATTGTTAAACTTTTCGTTTCATATTGCTGGAGAGTTTTTTTCCCTCTTATTTAAATTCCTCAATAAACTAGTAAGCTAAACCCTTGGACAAATATTTGATCAGAAGCTAAATTATATCTGAAATAGCTCTGAAAACTGGTCTCTAAAGGCAATTGATGGGCTGGAAGAACTAGGCTAGATCTACACAGATTTCTTTTGTCACAATAGCATGGTGACATTTCAGTACATATTTTTATCACATACATGGTGGTATATGGCTCAGAAAGGGCAAAAGTGGTTTACCAAGAGCAGAGTAAATTGCTAAGTGATTACATTTTCCTAGTTTGTACCCTAATCAGCTACCACATGAAAGAAATTGATGGTCCTAGAGAATCTTAGGATTTACCATAAAACAGAGGGGTTTTTTGTGGCTGCTGTTGTTGATTGTTCGGGTTATTCCCACTGAGTCCACTCAGTACTGTCAGTATTTGTATGGGTTTAGGGCCATCAACTGGAGCAGGGTAGAAAGCAGGCCCTGTCAAGAGTAGCCTGTAAAGAAAACCCAACTCTTCATCTCCCAGCAGCCATCGATTGCCAATGGTGTAACACCACACACAAAATGGAAACCACAGTCACGGCTGGAGAGATAGCCTAGCGGTTAAGAGCACCGACCACTCTTACAGAGGACCCAGGTTCGATCCCCAGCACCTACATGGTGGCCGAGAACCACCTGAAACTCCAATTCCAGGAGAACTCCAGTTCCAGGGGAATCCGAGACCCTCTTCTGACCTCCGCGGCATTGCACGACACGAGTGCACAGACCTGCATGCAGACAGTACATTCAAGCACATACAAAATAAAAAATAAATAAATAAATAAATAAATAAAATTAAAAAAAAAAAAAAAGAATCTCTTAAATGGGTCGACCCCAAGCTCCTGAGGAATATGAGTTTCTTTTTTTTAGTCTTAGCTGTCCTGCAACTCACTCTGTAGACCAGGGTGGCCTTGAACTCATAAAAATCCGCCTGCCTCTTCCTCCCAAGTGCTAGGCAAAAAGATGTAACAGAAAGAAGGTCCTAACTTTGATTCAGGCGAACCCTTTGAAGATGGTGGGAGCAGGCTCCTAAGGCCTACGGAAGCCTAAGGAGGCCAAGCCTGTAATGCCAAAGCTTCCCAGCAGCAAGCTCTGCCCACTTGATCTCATCACGCATCCCAAGCTTCGGAAGCAGATTCAGGGCTGTATAGCTAAGGGACGCAGGTTCTGCCAGCCAAAGGCAAAGTCCCAAAATAAGGCTGAAACTGAAGCTCAAGCCAGGACCCAGACCCAGGCTTAGCTCCTACTCCAGATCCAGCTCCAGTTCCGAGAGCGCCAAGTCTCTTGTGAAAGCCCCTCAGTAAAGACCTCAGCCTGAAAACAGATGCACTGGTTGATCCTCCCCCATACACTCTTTGTAAGATGGCTGGTATCCTGCATCCTGCGCTCTTTTTATTTTTCTTGTTGTTAAATACTGTTATGGAAGTTTTCTGCATTTCATACATTTCTCGGTCCAATTTAGACTCATTCCCTTTTCCATACCCCCACCCCACCTGAATTCGTGCGTTCTGCCTTACATGCCTTGCATCTTTTTCTCAGTTTTTTTAAAGTTTTTCTATGCAGAGGTTTATTATTTGGGGCAGTTTACTGTTTCAGTCAGTTCTTTGACCAAGTCCTTTTGTTGGTCCCTCCAATTTGTAATATATATATATATATATATATATATATATATATATATATCACGTATATACAAAAATTATGATGTATGAAAATAAACTGTATGTTCATTCCAAAACAGGTTTATGAATTTGCATTTTTCCTTTCAATTTTATATTACTCCAAAATATGCATACATTCCCTCCACCCATATACCAAAATTACAAAATGTGAAAATAAGTGGTAGGTTAATTCTAGGACCTGTTAAGGGATTCACATTTTAACAACACAGTTGCTTTCAAATAAAAAGAACATTAATATTGCTCAGTTTGCCTTACAACTAGGAATTTGGTGCTAGCATTCACATATGAGGGGTACCATTCATCACTTGTTTTTCTGGGACTGTGTTACCTCATTTAGCATAATGGCTTCCAGTTCCATCCATTTGCCTGCAAAGTTCATGATATCATCTTTCTTTACCACTACATAGAACTCCATTGTATAGAAGTACCATATTTTCTTTATCCACTTGTTTGTTGAGGGACACTTGAGTTGCTTCCAGCTCTTCCCTATTGTGAAGAGAGCTACAATAAACATGAGTGCGCATGTATCTCTGTGGTAGGATGTCTTGTGAGTATATACCCAGGGGTGGTATGGCTGGGTCAGGTGGTAGGCTCATTTTGAGTCTCTTAAGCATTCTCCACATTGCTTTCCATAGTGGTTGTATGAGTTTACATTCCCACCAGCAGTGGGATTTCCCCAGCATTTGGTATCATTTGTTTTCTTGATATTGGCCAGTCTTATCAGAGTGAGATGAAATCTTAAATTGGTTTTAATTTGCATTTTCTTAATTATTAGCAATGTTGAAGACTTTTTAAGATTTTTTCAGCCATCTTTACTTCCTCACTTGTGAAGTCTCTGTTCAGCTCTTTACTCCATCTTTTGAATGAGTCATTTGTTTTCTTTTTTCAATTAAATTTGAGGTAAGAAATACTTTTTAAAGGGAGCTATTGGGGGGAGGCAGAGCAGAGAAGATGGAGGGGGTACTAGTGGACTAGATCAAAATACACTGTTATGCATGTATGAAATTCTCAACTAAAATTTCTAATTTAAATAATGAGGCTGTTGAACTAAAGTTCTGTAGTTTTGTGATAAAATTCCTTAAAGTGCCTTTTTCAGGTGCTTGCTTGTAAGTCCTTGAATCAAGTCTGTTGTCTTATTTTCCCAAACCCAAGGACACTCTGCCTATTAAGTATTGTCAAGATCAGGCATGCAGTCAAATATTTTGAGGGAGGTAAGGTTTAAGGTCCCTAATTATGACAAATGCTAGTCGTGATGCAATTCCTTTGTTATTTCTGAGGTTTTGGTAATACTGGAGATGAAATTCTTAGCATCATTAGTGTTATCTGCACAGTAGCAGCTAATGTACCTATAAGCTAAGTTTTGAAATAGATTGTTTTATGTTTTATTACCAGAACTCCTAAATACTATCTTTAGCATTAGTTCTTAAGTATTAATACATTGTCATTTTTGCTGCACTAGAGACACAACCCCATTATATCCAGGAGGTCTTCTGCAGAAAACTCCTATGTCTTTATTCATCGAGTACATGTACATTTTTCATGCATAGATCTATATATTCTTTTATGAGTCATTTTTTGAGAATTTCATAGATATTTACAAAGTATTTTGATTATATTTTCCCCTATTGCCCAACTCCAACTCCTCTCAGAACTCCCAACATGTCCCACACCTCAAAATTTTCTCCTTTTTTCTAAACCTATTGTCATTGAAACCAGTTAGTGTTGCCCACATGGCCATGGGTGTGAAGCCAGGGCAACCTGCCAGGGGCCACAGCCCATTGATTGGCAATTCCTCCCTGGTGAAGCATGCATCCTCATGTAGCCCTCCTCATTCCTGCTGGAATGTTCACTGCCTTGATCTCTTGCAGGTCTTACACAAGAAACCACAGCTGTGGTGAACTCATGCATGCAGCAGCCATGTAATGTCCAGAAGTCACTGTTTCCAGGAGTCCTCCCTGACCTCTGATTCTCAGACTTACTGCTACCTCTTCTGTGATGTTCCTGAGCATTGAGTGGGATTAATAAAGAGGTTCTTTTAGGACTGGGGTTCCAAAAGTCACTTTAGCCAGCTGTGAGTTTCTATATTAACTGCTGTCCACTGAAAAAAGAAGGTCCTCTGAGAAGGGCTGAGAGTTGCACTAATCCAGGGGTAGAAAGATAAGTATTTAGAAGGCAGTTTGATACTGTGTCCATTGAATAAAATAATAGGGGTAGGTTCTCCCTATCATCGGTTCCTGGTCAGGTTTAGAGTACCAGGTATGAGTTATCTCCTGTAGAGCAGGCCTTAAATTCAATGAACAAGTGGTTGGTTATCCACATAGCATTCATTTCACAGCTGCACCAATGGATAAACCCATTAATTTTTATTCCTTGTCCTCCCTGTAGTTTCCTAGTCTTACAGAGTCAAGATCATGGTGCATTTAACTTTAGATTCTGTTGCTGTGTGTTTGTAAGGAAATGCTTTATTAGTTTAAGCAATTTTGTTCAGTACTGGAGTGATACATATGGACTTTTCTAGCTGCATTAAAGTAAGATTTGGTGCTCAAATTTAGCATATGACCTGCTGTGTTTGACATAACTTCTCATGTGTACACAGACCATAATATCATCACCACAATCAAAATAATAATTAAATCCTTCACCTTCTGAAGTTTCTCTATGCTCTTCCCCCATTCTCCAACACGCACTGATTCCATAACAAATAATGTGCTTCCACCCTTACAGAACTTGTCTGCATGTTCTAAAGCACTAAATAATATAATGATATAGCATATATTTAATGTATTCTGTTTTTTTTTTCACACAAAGCAATTATTTCAAATTTCATTAGCATTGTTTTGTGATAAGAAATGGTTCCTTCCTTCTTACTGTGAAGTAGCATTTCACTACCTGGTTACAACAAAACCATGAATTTATCTTCTTTTGGGCACTTGGATTGTCTAGTACTTACAGGAAAAATGACTGCCCTGCATACCCATCTTGTCTCCAATCCTTCCCTTTGTTCATAGCACTTTCCTAAACTTTGTGTAGTTATAGTAGTTAGTTGTGGAATGCCAGTGATGGCTAATCTTCACTGTCAACTAGATTTGGAATCACCTAGGAGACACACCTCTGGGTGTGTATAGGAAGGCAATTCCAGAGATTTTTGAAGAAAGACCTACCCTATTGGCTAAAGTCCCATACTAAATGAAAGGGGAAAAAATTGGGTTGGGGGAGGCAGCTGGAGAGGTATTCAACAGTTGAGAGCTCTTACTACTCTTCCAGAAGACTGGTGGAGTTCAGTTCCCAGTTCCCAGTACCCATATCTGACAGATCATACCTACCTGTAACTAAGCTCCAGAGGATCCAATGTCTTCTTGTAGTCTCTGTGGACACACACACACACACACACACACACACACACACGCAGACACATAAATAAAAATAAGACAAATCTTTTTAGAAGGGAGACAAAGAGAAAGCAAATGAGCACCAGCATGCACCTCTGCTCACTAACTACAGATGCCTATAACCAGCATGCACCTCTGCTCACTAACTACAGATGCCTATAACCAGCATGCACCTCTGCTCACTAACTACAGATGCCTATAACCAGCATGCACCTCTGCTCACTAACTACAGACACCTATAACCTGCATGCACCTCTGCTCACTAACTACAGATGCCTATAACCAGCATGCACCTCTGCTCACTAACTACAGACACCTATAACCTGCATGCACCTCTGCTCACTAACTACAGATGCCTATAACCAGCATGCACCTCTGCTCACTAACTACAGACACCTATAACCTGCATGCACCTCTGCTCACTAACTACAGATGCCTATAACCAGCATGCACCTCTGCTCACTAACTACAGACACCTATAACCTGCATGCACCTCTGCTCACTAACTACAGATGCCTATAACCAGCATGCACCTCTGCTCACTAACTACAGACACCTATAACCTGCATGCACCTCTGCTCACTAACTACAGATGCCTATAACCAGCATGCACCTCTGCTCACTAACTACAGACACCTATAACCTGCATGCACCTCTGCTCACTAACTACAGATGCCTATAACCAGCATGCACCTCTGCTCACTAACTACAGACACCTATAACCTGCATGCACCTCTGCTCACTAACTACAGATGCCTATAACCAGCATGCACCTCTGCTCACTAACTACAGACACCTATAACCTGCATGCACCTCTGCTCACTAACTACAGATGCCTATAACCAGCATGCACCTCTGCTCACTAACTACAGACACCTATAACCTGCATGCACCTCTGCTCACTAACTACAGATGCCTATAACCAGCATGCACCTCTGCTCACTAACTACAGACACCTATAACCTGCATGCACCTCTGCTCACTAACTACAGATGCCTATAACCAGCATGCACCTCTGCTCACTAACTACAGACACCTATAACCTGCATGCACCTCTGCTCACTAACTACAGATGCCTATAACCAGCATGCACCTCTGCTCACTAACTACAGACACCTATAACCTGCATGCACCTCTGCTCACTAACTACAGATGCCTATAACCAGCATGCACCTCTGCTCACTAACTACAGACACCTATAACCTGCATGCACCTCTGCTCACTAACTACAGATGCCTATAACCAGCATGCACCTCTGCTCACTAACTACAGACACCTATAACCTGCATGCACCTCTGCTCACTAACTACAGATGCCTATAACCAGCATGCACCTCTGCTCACTAACTACAGACACCTATAACCTGCATGCACCTCTGCTCACTAACTACAGATGCCTATAACCAGCATGCACCTCTGCTCACTAACTACAGACACCTATAACCTGCATGCACCTCTGCTCACTAACTACAGATGCCTATAACCAGCATGCACCTCTGCTCACTAACTACAGACACCTATAACCTGCATGCACCTCTGCTCACTAACTACAGATGCCTATAACCAGCATGCACCTCTGCTCACTAACTACAGACACCTATAACCTGCATGCACCTCTGCTCACTAACTACAGATGCCTATAACCAGCATGCACCTCTGCTCACTAACTACAGATGCCTATAACCAGCATGCACCTCTGCTCACTAACTAGAGATGCCTATAACCAGCATGCACCTCTCTGTTCACTAACTACAGATGCCTATAACCAGCATGCACCTCTCTGTTCACTAACTACAGATGCCTATAACCAGCTGCCCCTCACTCCACATTTGGACCTTCCCTGCCATGATGGACCACTTTTCCTCAGACCAGGAGCTAAAATTACCACATTCTTTCCATAAGTTGCTTTGTCAGGTATTAGATCACCAACAATGAGAAAATGACCTAATACAATGCTTTCTCTTACTTCTAATAGAGCCAGGCACGTGGTACAGTTGGGGCCACAAACATTTCTCTAAATGTGACACAAATGGATTAATGTACTTACCACATGTTAAAAGTTTTCATATGATTTACGATGAAATTTTGTTTTTGTCCTAAAGGAAATCAAAATCTACTGAGGATTTAAACAAGTCCATGGCATCATTAGATTTTTAACATAATATGTGCATTTAGGAAATGAAAGGGCTGGGCAAGGAAAAGTGGTGCTAGAGATTGGGGTAACAAGCTAGTCATTTAAGGATCATTCAGAGAGCAGAGGTTTTATAGGATTTGTTGATTATTTATAATTAATACAGAATACAGAAAATTAAACATTAGCAATGGGAGAAGAAAGAAATAACAGTATAACTTGGAAATTTTGTTAGATTATGGTGTCAATAAGTAAATTTAAAAAATACTGAGGTAGGGGCTGGAGAGATGGCCTAGCGCTTAAGAGCACCGACTGCTCTTGCAGAGGACCAGGGTTCGATCCCCAGCACCCACATGGTGGCTGAGAACCATCTTTGACTCCAGTCCCAGGGGAATCTGATGCCATCTTCTGACTTCCACGGCATTGCACGACACAGATGCACAGACCTACATGCAGGCAGTACATTCTGACACATAAAAAAATAAAATTAAATTAAAAAAAATACTGGGGTAGAGAAACCCTTTATATTTCAGGACCTCAGGTGTGCAGTTCTTACCTAAATGTCAGCATTTGATTTTACCCCATAGTCACTCTCAGTGGCATTACCACAGTTTATTTAAAAGGATTTGAGAAAAGCAGAAAACACTGGCAGGTGTTTTAGAATGTTTGATCAGCAAGCATGGCACTGGTCAGCCTCAATGATATAATGGTTTCATATAAGTGAATTTCCCAGTACATGAAACAGCCCTTCAGGTATGGAATCAGCTAAGTTTTAAAACATTTTCATAGAAATTGTGCCAAAATGTATCATATGAAGTACTTTCAAGACTTTCCTGTTTTGTAGTTTTTATTTGCTAGCCACTCTGGTAATGAGAATTAAGACTATCCTGTTTCTCCATAAATTGTAAATCAGATTGTCATTTCTAATGAATTAATTGTATAAGTTCTCATATTTTATATTTTTACTTTGTCTTTGAAAATTTCGTACATGAATGTACCATATTTGAACATACTCATCCCCAGCTGCCCTCTTATCACACACACACCCCACTCCTTTTCCAGCATATCCCTCCTCCTGATTTCAGGTTGTTTTGGATGACTACCTGAGTGAATTAGGGTTGCTTAAGGAGCATGGGTCTGGGGTTATTTATTGGAGCAAGGGCAACTCACTAGTGGCCATACCACTGAAGAAGGACTTCCTCTCCCAAGCAGCACTTAACTGCCAATTGTTCCTTATCTAGGGTGAGGATTTATAACCCCTCCCCCATCCATGATGAGATGTTGATGGACTCAATCTTGTGCTGGCCTTATGAAAGTAAACACAGCTGTGTGAGTCCATGAGTTTAACAGCCACACCATGTGTCATGTTTAGAAGATAGTATTTCAAAGCACCCCTACCCATCTTCCAGCTTTTACAATGCTCCATCCTCCCTCTTCCAGGGCTTAGCACTAAACAGTCTCTTATTCTTAGAACTTTGACCAAATACCAATTATCGGTCTCTGCACTAATCACTCACCACTGATAAAAAAAAGCTTCTCTGACCAAGGCCAAGAATAACACTAATCTGAGGATATAAACATAAATATTTAGAAGGCAGTTTGACATTACCATTTAGCAAATAGAGCTTATAACCTCCCCAGCCATTTGCTTTTGACCAGATTTATACTATCAAGCGTGAATTCCCTCTTGTGAAGCACACCTCAAATTCAATCAGAAAGTGCTTGGTTACCCCCATAAACAGTCATGTCACTATTGTGCCTATAACCACATGTTGTTTGGTATACCAGTGGCCATCTTTAAACCTAGGTGCTTTTATTTTCAGTCTGGATTCTTCCACCTTATTCTATTCTTTCTATGTATGCTGTGATGGTATATAGTAATGTTCTTATGAATGCTTAAGAAATAAAGACAAAAAATTAAAAGTTACAGCATGAATTCTAAAAAATCTCATAGTTAAATTAATCACCAAGTCTCCTAAGGCAGCAGTTTTTAATGAGGTTATAAAAATTTGGTTAGGGAAAGAGGTCAAGCCTCAAAGTCAGAGAAACCTGAGGTGAAATTTAGATTCTATGCCATAATATGGACATTATAGTAATCAATGAAATCTCAACACTTTAATGATCTCACACTTAAAAATAGGTGTGTTACTCAACTGATAGTATCATTGCAAAACATTAACATCATTAGGTGTGTAATTGCTACTGTAAAGCCTAGTACTGTGAATGGTTAATTTCCTTTTGTCCGCAGAGTAAAGAATTCATTCTAGGAACAAGATCTTTATCTTTTTATAACACAATATTATCAGGCTAAAAAGCTGCCTGGGTGAAAGACAACAAGTTCTTTTTTAAAAATCACTCGTTTTCCTTGGTGTTGTGGCCCAAGCCTTTAGTCCTAGCACTTGGAAGGCAGAGACAGGCGGATCTCTGTAGAATTGAAGCCAGCTGGGTCTACATTTTGAATTAAGCAAACTGGGGCTACAGGGAGACCCTGTCTCAAAAAAAAATCACATATTTAATACCACTGAGTTAAGAAATATTAATTTCACATACTAAAAACACGTCTCAGTTTCTCCCTGCTTCTAGAAGTCAGCAGTTTGACAGGGAAAAAAAAATAAAACTTTGTGGGAAATTCAGTATATTCTCAATTTGTTTCAACAAGAGAATATCCTTTGGTTTTTCTTCTAAGATCAAAATACCATTAGCCTTGATGCTGTGTGTGGTTTTACAGCTCTCCTTTAAGCATGTTCTAATTCTGGACTGATTAAGTGCCACTTGGTTTCTGGATGTCAGTTGTTTATCTTATAAATTTTCTTAGTTATTGTGCAGAATCCTCAATGATGGATCTTGTGTGCAAGATGATGTCTTTGTCTCTAGAAGTTATCTTTGACCACACTACCACAGAGGTGGAGTAAAAAGACACCACAAATAGCCGAAAGTGTCAACATAAATAACTATCAATGAATATGGAACGTAGGAAAGCATTTGGCTTGTATCTTCTGCCCTATCAGAGCTAACATTATGGCTATTACAGTCACAAGGGATGCTCCCACTTTAGCTGCATACAGTATTTATACAGTACTCATCACCGTGGCATCTAAACACTTGGACAATCTAATTAGGTTGGTCCAATTACTTGTGCAGAAGTAGAAGAGGTGTCTTTCCTTATATCCCAATCCACTGTAACCAATTTGATTGTGTTTTTAAGAGCAAGAAAAGCCCTCTGTGAGAATAGCTTTCTAGGCCTCCTGTTCCAAGATTAAAAGACTGTGTGGGTAAGGCAATGACTGTTTCCCATTCCTGAAGGTGATAATGTTCGAAATCAGCAACTCTCCAGTGGTAGAAAACACCACAGCCCAGAGATCTTGATTGAGAACATTTTACTCCTTTTCTCTGAACTTCACTCTGGGGGCAGGTAACTGAAAAGGACTTGCTAAAAGCAGATCACCTGAATGTGAATTATTTCCAAAGATATCCACAGAGAGGAAACTATGTTCACTCCTGGACTGCTGAATCAGACCCGTTCTTCTATTTAGCAGACCTAACTAGGTTAGACCTGAACTTTTCAGCTTGGAAATGAAGACCTCCCTCCAAACTTTTACTTTAGACATAGTTTCCATTCTTTTTGTGCATGAAAATCATGTTATAGGAAGACCCAAGTGCATGTTCCTTCTGTCTGAATTAGAGTCCAATTCTCTATCTCTTCTCTGTGCATATGTGCATGTGTGTTTACATGGATAGTGGATGTATGTGGGGCAAAGAGAATGTTATCTTTGAGGGAAATCACTAATAACCATGCTTTAGAATTTACATTAAATCAAAGATGTAAAAAAGTAAACTAAATAGCATGATGAAATGTTTCTGAACCAAACTAAATATTTTACTTATATGGGAATGTTCTAAAATTATTTCAAGCCAAAGAATGGCTATCTTTTGGTACTGGCAATACCTCCCTAGAGGTTAGCAATAACTCTGCTTGATACAAATCTAATTTATGCAATGCTTTTTATACTTTTCATAATAAAGTAACACTCAAGTAACATGCCCTGTAATATTTCAAAGTATAATCTGAAATTTCATAGAACTCTACCTTGAAAATGGATAAATTATTTCTTTACCCTTTGGTTGCTCAATCCATGTAATGGTTATCATATTACATATTCAATCCAGTTTATAAACAATCTTGCTTTCTCTTTGTTAACCCTTAATGCCATAGTTACTTATATGTCATTGATTCATTTCTACTATGTCTTTTGACATAATTATGAGCTTTTCTAGATTTAAGTTTTTAATGTTTTGAGAATTTCATATATGAGTACTGTATTCACCTCTCTAGCTCTGTCCTCCAACTCCCTCTCAAATTCAGGAGATATATATATATATATATCCCAAATATATGCATGTATATATAAAACCTACTAAGTCCATTTAGTGTTGTATGTGTGTTGGGTTGACCACCTGGGGACCGGACCCTCAAGTGGTCAACCCAACACACAGCTGGTTCCTGGAGAAACATTGATTCTCCCTCTCAGCTGCTATTGATTACCTGTAGCACTTCATCTACTAGGTGGGACATTGTGAAATTTCCTCCATTCATTTTGGCATATCAACTGGTATTGTCATTATGTGGTCTTGTCTAAGCAACCACGTTGTTGTCATTCAGGGGTGTGGCTTCCCTGCTGTGTCTAGAAGACACTCTCAAGCAGCAGACACCCTGGTCCTTTCGCTCTGACAATCTTTTCACGCCCTCTTCCCTGATTTTCCCTGAGCCTTCTATATAGGAATTGTGTTGTAGATATATCAACCAAGGCTGGACACTCCAGGGTCACTCCTTCTCTGCATTTGGGGCAGTTGTGGGTTTCTGTAGTTGACTCCATCTGTTGTAAAACAAAGTTTCTTTGAGGAGGAGTTAGAGCTACACTTACCTGTAAATTTTATGAATTTTGAACTTTGAATTCTTTCACTTCCTCAGCCTTCCTTGCCCAGTCTTTTCAATTTGATGTTTCTTTTTCTATTCATTCCTTGTTATAACATTTCTCTCTTTCGGTATCCATTTAAAAGAATTCCTGTGCCACCCTATCAGTTCCTCTGATTATTCCCTTTCTTTCTCATTAGAATCATTTGCAATTGTATTCTTACAATTTCATGTTTTAGAGCACGCAATGACATTTGTGCCATCTTCTTGTGTAAGATCACCAAAGGATCTTAAATAAGATTTTTTTTTCCTCTGGCTGCAAAAACAATGGTTACAATTACTGAACATCTACTTAGTGAGGGGAAGTTTATATGCATTATCTCATTTAATTTCTGTAACTATCTTTCAAGGTGGGTTCATTAATTTCTTTGTAACAATCTGAAGACTGGAATTCAGAGAGACACAAAGATTGAGCAAAATAAAATTGTAGGTACAGTTATCTTTAAAATCCTGTACTCTTAAGTGTTATATCAATATATGATCCCCAGAATGAAACTATGTCTGAACACTTACAACTGTCCCTATATAAATATCAAATACTGTATGAATTGGACTCTTCTTAGCTATACTGACAGACAATCAGTTCAAAGGTTGAAGAAACGGAACTTATCAGTACATGTACCTAGGAATCCAGAAATGGGGTGAAATACAGTATTTGTTAATTTAAGGATCCGAAGATAGAAACAACAGTCCCCTGCCCACTTGATCCCTGTTCTACGTCATCCTCATGCTGATGACCATTTTGTATGAAACGAGCACCAGCAGCGACACAAATTATATCTTTCCTCTTTCTCATCTGCGGAGATGTAGAAGATGCTTCCCAGAAATCTCAAGCCAAATTAATCGAATTTACATTTAATGCTCATTTATTGTTGTTTGTTCTTTTGGTTTGCTATTTTCATTTTTGTTTTTTAATTTTTTATTGAGTTTTTGTGATTTTCATACCATATAATTTGATATTATTTAGATCCACTCCCCCATCCACAGCTCCCCCCACTGCCCCTGCCCACTTCAATGTACTTCACTGTATATACGATGTGCCTAGAGTTCGATTTGTGCTCCCACATATCCTCAGGGTGGGTCTATTCACTGGAGCCTGGTCAACCTACCAAGAATCCCGTCCCTCTAAGAGAATGTCTGTCCCCCTCCCAGCAGCCATCAATTGCCAAAAGTTCCTTAAGTTGGGTTGAGGTTTCTTCCCTACCTTCCTACATCCATGCTGAGATTTTGATGATCTGAGCTTGCGTGGGAATTGTGTCTGCTGTCAGCATTGCTATGCATTCATCTTTGTGACTGACTAGCTGTCTGGAAAAATCTGTTTCCTTGTGGTCATCCACCCTCTAGCTTGTATAATCTTTCACAGTGATCCCTGAGATACCCAAGCCTTAGGAAGTTTGAGACAGGCGTCCTATTCAAATATGAACGCTCTGCAGCCTCTTGTTCTCTGCACATTGTCAAGTTATGAGCTTCTGTGTTATCACTATCTGCTGCATAAGGAATCCCCTCTGGTGAGAGTTGAAAGATGCATTCATTCATTCTAAGTGTAGAGATTATATTAAAGATGTGACACTTAGGGTTAAGCATCTCACAATTATTCTTTCTATTTGACAAGTTGTGGAACTATGTGTCAGTTTCCATCTTTTGCAAAAAGAAGCTTCTTTAATGAATGATGAGATATATACATGTCAGTATTTACCTAAGGTACGCTAAAAACTCCACCGGAAAACTCCTAGAATCCATCAACAGGTTCAGTAAAGTGGCAGGATACAAAATTAACCTAGAAAATAGGCAGCCTTTCTTTATGCCAATAACAAGCAGTCAGAGAAGGAATACAAGGAGAACTTCCCACTCACAATAGCCTCAAAAAAAAAAATCTAGGAACAAACCTGACCAAAGAGACTAAAAATCCCTACAGTAAAAATTTTAAATCCCTCAAGAAGGAGATTGAGGAAGATACCAGAAGGTGGAAGAACCTCCCATCCTCATGGATTGGAAGAATTAATATAGTAAAAATTACCCATCCAGTCCAAAGTAACATGCAGATTTAATGTGATCCCAATTAAAATCCCTATGAGTTTCTTCACAGACCTAGAAAAAAAATCCTAAAGTTCATATGGAAAAACAGAAGATCCCAGATAGCCAAAGCAACCCTGAGCAAAAAAGAGCAATGCCAGACTTCAAGCTATATTATAGGGCTATAGTCATAAAAACAGCCTGGTATTGGGATAAAAACAGACCTGTAGACCAGTGGAACAAAATTGAAGATCTAAACCTGAACAAATCCAATTTCAGACACCTCATATTCAACAAAGGGGCCAAGAAGACTCAAAGGAGGAAAGATGACATCTTTAGCAAATGGTGTTGGCATAATTAGATCACCACATACAGAAGAATAAAACTAAATTCCTACCTCTCACATGTACAAAAATCAACTCCAAATGGATCAAAGACCTCAATGTAAAACTCGAAACTCAGAAAATGATAAAAGCAAACATTGGCAGTAACCTACAAGACATAGGCATAGGAAAAGACTTTCTAAATCAGACAGGAGATGCACAAAAATAAGATCAACAACTGACAAATGGGACCTTATTAAACTCAAGAGCTTCAAACAATCAAAGAAGTGAAGAGAAAACCCACAGAGTGGGAGGAAACCTTCACTGCTGATACATCTGATAGAGCATTAACATGCAGAGTATATAAACTACTCAAAAAACAAAGGAGGAAGAAAACAAATGACCCACTCAAAAGATGGAGTCAAGAGCTGAGCAGAGAATTCACAAATGAAAAATTAAAGATGGCTGAGAAACATCTTAAAAAGTGTTCAACATAGCTAATAATTAAGGAAATGCATATTAAAACCATCTTAAGATATCATCTTACTCCAGTAAGACTAGCTATCATCAAGAAAACAAAGGATACCAAATGCTGGAGAAGTTGTGGGGAAAGGGGAACACTCATCCACTGCTGGTGGGAATGCAAACTCATGCAACCCCCATGAAAAGCACTATGGAGAACTCTTAAGAAATTGAAAATAAGCCTACCGCCTGACCCAGTCATACCAATCCTGGGTATATATCCACAAAACTCATCCTACCATAGAGATACATGCACATCCATGATTTTTGCAGCTCTATTCACAATAGGGAAGAGCTGGAAGCAACCCAAGTGTCCCTCAACAGACAAGTGGATAAAGAAAATGTGGTACATTTACACAATATAATTCTATACAGTGGTAAAGAAAGATGACATCATGAACTTTGCAGGTAAATGGATGGAACTAGAAGCCATTATGATAAATGAAGGAACATAGTCCCAGGAAAACAAACAACAAATGGTATCCCTCATTTGTGGATGCTAGTGCCAAATCCCTAGTTGTAAGGCAAACTGAGAAATGTTAATGTTAAATTTCCTTTTATCTGAAAATATGTTGTTATAATATGAATCCCTTATTGGGCTCTAGAATTAAACTCCCACCTATTTTCAGACTGTGTAATTTTGTAGATGGTTGTATTAGTCAGGGTTCTCTAAAGAAACAGAAGCAACAGGACGAATATATAGCTATATACAATTTATTGATTTGCTCATGTGACAGAGTTCAAGGAGTCCAACAGTAGCTGCACTACACTGGAGAGGCTGAGAATCCAGGGAACTGCTCAGTCCACAGGGCTGGATGTCTCAGTAGTCCCAATCTGGTTCTGAAGGCCCGACAGATTCCAGGAGATCTGCCGACCTCAGTACACGCTGGGATCCAAAGGGTTGATCACAACAGCAAGACAAACTCACCTGATGAGAGAGGCAAGCCACAGGAGAAAAAAGGGACCAGCTCCCTCTGCCATGGCCTTAAATACTGCCTGCCAGCAGAAGGTAATGCCCACATTTGGGGTGGGCCATCCGGGTTGAGGTGGTCCAATCCGAAGTTCCCTTTTCTCTTATTTGTTCCTTAGTCCAGTCGACACCCAGGATTAACCATCACAATGGTGGAGGGTATATATGCATATTTTAAAGTAATATAAAATTAAAAGGGAAAAATGTGAATTCCTAAACATGATTTGAAAGTAACATACAGTTTCTTTTCAGACATCATAATTTTTTGTATATGTGTGACACACACACATATATATGCATATTTTGAAGCAATACAAATTGGAGGGAATAACAACAACAAAAAGACTGGGACAAAGAACTGACTGAAACAGTAAGCTTCTGCCTAAAACAATAAACGTCTGCATAGTAAAACTTTAAAAAACTGGGGAAAAGATGCAAAACATATATGGCAGAATTCTTGATCTTGGGTGGGGTGGGGGCATGGAAAGAGGAATGAGTCTAAATTGGACTGAGAAATGTTGTATGAAATGCACACAACTTATAAATATACATATATATATGAATGCATATTTACAACATAGTAAGAAATTATGTTGTTCTAGGGATGTGGAAAAAATGGGTTTTTCTCTGGGATCTATGACCTCTCTAGACATGTGCATTTTGCTCTATTTACAGTACCATTTATGAGTCCCCTCCTATGAGTAGGTCTTAATTCCAATTAGACAGCTGTTGGTTACTCCCACAATAGAAGTGCCACTAATGCACCAATAACAATAATTTACTCATTTCATAAAATCGCTAAGAAAACTACATTGACTTAGATTAATCAAGGCTGAGTCTAAGATAAAGCACTAAAATATACTAATAGTAATTTACACCATAAACCTCTGAATACAATCAGAGTTCTCTTTAGAAAATGGAAGGGAAGAACAGATAAGGACGAGACAGCTAGCAATATTTTCTGCCCAACTTGCTGGCTGCCCAGAATCTGTGTGACTCCTTTGGCTCAAGCATTTCAAGACTCTCACATCTTTTGAAACCCCAAACTATAAGAAACTCTAACTCTAAGAAATTACTAAATAATAAATATTCAAGGAAAGAAAGGATGAGAGCAGTAAATTGTCTATTGCGTGAGGATTAAGGCATGCTATGACAAGCTTGTTAGTTCATTTCATTTCGGGAATCTTTGCACTATGTGTATGTGTAACAAATGATGATATTAATCTTGAATGGTTAAACTTTTCATTTAAAAAACTCCCTGTGGTAAAGTGAACAATGTAAAGAAAGTCTGTGCTAGGCGTTGTTGGACAGGATGTGTGACATTCTGTTGTGTAGAAACTGAGTGTGTGCTCCATGACATGGCTGTGAAATGGCTTCCTGTGTACACAGGCTGATGGTTCCAGGTTCCTTTCTGAAAGTTTCTTAAGTACTTTGAGTTCCATGCTCCAAGATGAGAAATGCATGCATGAGGACATACTATACATGCATTTCTTCCCACCCATGTTATCACAGGACACATCAAGGAGGTCCCTGTCCTTAGCCAGATGTGGGTTCATATGGCTATATAATTCTCATTACAACACTTCTGATTGGTTTGTTTCTCGTTAATTATATCAGCTTTCACAAAATCTAGGGGGGTGGGGGGATGTCTCCTAGTCACATTCCAGAAATTTCCAAGTCTTAGTAGCTATCTATCTTATGCCTATTTCTCTTGGCATTCAACTTAGTCAATGTTATTTTCATTTTGGAATATTCCTTAAAATACTTGGAAACTCCAGGTGAATAAGGTGTATACTCTTATAGAATGACACTCCTAGCCAGGCGTGGTGGTGCACACCTTGAATCCTAGCACTCGGGAGGCAGAGGCAGACGGATCTTTGTGAGTTCAAGGTCAGCCTGGTCTACAGAGTGAGTTCCAGGACAGCTGGAACTACAGGGAGACCCTGTCTCGAAAAGACCAAAAAAAAAAAAAAAAAAAAATGACACTCCTTCTTCTCCTTCTTCTTCCATACTGCATTTAATTCCATAACTTTACAATTCCAGAAATTACAGGAGAGGCATTGGGTTTATTTACATTGCTTTCTTTTTTTCTTTTTTTGGTCTTTTCAAGGCAGGGTCTCTCTGTAGCCCCAGCTATCCTAGAACTCACTCTGTAGACCAGGCTGGCCTTGAAATATTTACATTACTTTCAATGAGATTTCAAAGCTCTGTACTTCTGGGCAACATTTTGGAGATCAAAAAAATAAATCTACATACCTACTGAGACATTAAAATAAGGTTAGGCTAACCTGGTAAAGGATTAAGGGGTGAAAAGATACTGTTTTCATAATCATCTGCAAAGTGTACAGCTTATGATTAGGAGAAACTATCAGAGAAGTACTCTTTTAGCTAGACCTCTACAAATATCAATGCACTGTACATAGGATGTACCTCTGCTGGGTTACGTTTATTTGAGTACAAATATGAGAAATTCAAACAGAAGGATCAGATTCCCATGGAAAGAAGATTGAGCCCATCACGTATGCTTCCTAACTCCTGACCCTCTCCTTAGGAGAAGCAACAATAGCCCAGGTGTAAAGGCAACAAGTGACACAGTGCTCTGTCCTGACTTCCCTTCATCCAATATTCTGTTAGTTCCTGTCCCTGCTGCATGAATTACCACAGATTTAATAACTTCCCATCTGATGGCTCTGCAGCCCAGAAGTACAACAGAAGTCTCTCAAAATCATCACGGCTGCATCTTTCTGACGTTACTCCATATTCATCTCCTCCAGTGATCACATAAAGAATGTTCACTATTTTTGAGGACCCTGGTGATTAGATTGGACTCAACCAAGATAATTTCCTCATCTCAAAATCCTTCATTTAATCACACTTATAAAACCCCTTTTGGCAAGAAGATAACATATTCCTAGATTCTGGGATCTGGACCCAGACATTATCAGGGTCCACTTTTCTATGTCCAATATTTGAAAGCCAGTATCATTTCTGTATAAATTAATAACAATGAATGTTTAATGAATGTTAGTTATCCATAGACTGAGGAGATAGGGATATTTAGGTGCAGAACTAGGGGCTTTTCATCATCATCGAGTATGTATTCTTATTAAAAAAATAAAATTATCTATGATAACTACTTGAAAAAAGTGCTTTAGAGAAGTTTGATGATTTAATCCTCAAGAAATTACAGTTTCTGCCAGCCAGCCTGGTCTAAAGAGCAAGTTCCAGGACAGCTGGGGCTACAGGGAGACCCTATCTTGAAAAGACCAAAAAAAAAAAAAAAAGAAACTATGGTTTATCCTAATTCACTATAAGAAATCATGAAACTATTCAGGAAAGAAAATATGTTGAAGAGAAACAAGAGTAAGGATTTTAGACACATTATATACATTTAAGAATTCTAGAATGGAAAATAGTGAGCAACATCTGTAAACTCCACATAAAATGTAAGTTTTAAATGTTATAGTTCCGGAAAAAGTATATAGATATTCAGGTTCAACAGCATCTTGACAATATATTGATGTGGCATTCCCATCTCTGTCTTGATTCTATCTTCTTTTTGTTTTCTATTATTTCATCGTTTTCAGCATGCAGAGCAAAGTTCGGTGACAGCTTTCAGTTCTGAATGACTAATGAATTGTTCATCTGTGAGTAGAGTCTCCCTGGTGCAAGCTCTGTGTGAGTTTCTATTCTGCCCTATTCAACGATGACATCGTTGATTGTGGTGATATTACCCATGTTCACAGACCCAGCTGAAAAGACAAACGAGAGACCAGCATTCTTTCTAAGGTCCAAGCCTTAAACTGTGTCCTTTGTTTGCAGGCACAATTAGCTGCTTGACAAGCCTGCACTGACTCTTCCCTTTGTGCTGCACACATGCCCATCTCAACTCTGAATAAGTCACCCTGTTCCTTTTGCCACAGTTGAACTGTCAGTTATTTTTGTCTTAGAGAAGTTCAGAGTTCGGATATAATTGTACTTTACGTCCCCTTTATTACAATCCTTTCCTGAATCCCATGCAGAATATACAGAAAATCCCAGTGAAATGCTATAGGCTTTCCCCCATAACATCAATGACATGGCATACATAGTCATTGAAGTTCATACACAAAACTTGATTCCCAGTAGTACTTCGCAAAGGGGATAATGAAATTCATGTGGAAATTAAATGTAATTTAAAAGCAATACTCTTTTTAGATTTTGGAATTGGTAAGCAAGTGTAAGCTTAAGTACATATCAGGCCTTCAATCCTCAAGTTTAGACCTTGAAATTTCAAATTAATTACAACTAACATGTATTCAGAAATCATTGTGTGCCAGTGCCATGTGTGATCTAGGCACACTAAAAGTAACAATTTGAACTTCAGAGAAACCCCAGGATATAGGACTTACTGTCATTTCCATTTGTAAGGTAAGAAAACATGAGAAATGGAAAAGTTATCCTGCTTTACTTGCGTTCAGCAGGAAAGGCATCAAAGCCAAGGAATACAGCCTCAAACTGGCCTCCTGGGCTATGGTTACAGCACTTTTCTGCTGTTTTCTACTTGGGATCACAGCGGGACGTAATTCACTTTCTTATACCAGGACAGGCCCCAGTAAGAGAATAACAGATTGGAAATAATGCCAGAATATTGTATGTGAATGAATGAATGAATGAGCTAAACCTCCCATGTCCAAAAACAAACATTGGAAGATTGACACAAAGGTAGGTCCACAGAGAAAAATAAGATAGCAACAAACATGATTTATTGAGCACTGACTTTATGCTCCAGATATGCTAACAGACTTTTGTATGATGAGTACATCTTACACATGATGTGAGTGAATCAGGTTCTCTGCTTTAAAAATAAAGAAATTAAGACTTGGAGATGCTACAAGGTTTGCCCAAGGTCAGACCCTCAGTAATTAAAAGAACCAAGCATAAAACCCAGGTCTCTGGTTCTATAGTCAAAAGGCATACCTTCTTCTGTGAAAATGAGTTTTGGTATAAGAAGACTTCAGTCTTTAGCATGTTCTGAATTATCAAGAGGAATGCAATAAGAAATCCAAGATCTGGTTATTATTTAGTCATTTCAGAGTGCTATAACAAAATGCCATAGGCTGGATAGTTTATAAACCATGCAAGTTTAGTTTCCCAGTTATATGAATAAGCAGTCCATGTTCAAGGCTCTAGTAGATTCAATGTTTGACTTCTGAAATAATAGACTCAGGGTTCATACCATAGTTCACAGATAGGACTTTCCCCTCTTCCTCATACTGGAAAAGATGAAGCAGCTCTCTGGGTACTCTTTTATAGTGGCTCAAATCCCACTACTCCCAAAAGGCCACTTTGGTAATAAGTTTTCAATATACGAGTTTTTCGAGGGCCACAAACATTCAAACCCACCCTGTTCCATTTTATAATCCAGACAAACAATTGTCTCAAAGACCATTGCAAGTTCGACTATATGAAGTTTCAGGACACATGGACAGGGAGAAGATAAGGCTCCAAACTAGAGAGACCCAGGATATTTTGATCTGATCACCAGCATGTGGATGTAGGAAGAAGAGGACTTGGGATGAGATGAGCAGCAATGAAGACATACTGCTCAGGTCACATGCTCAAGGCATATAGGCTACAGTACTCTAAGTGGCCCACAGACAGCACAGAAGAACTGAATAAACAGCTCATGAAGTTCCAAGCAGAGTACTCAATAGGAATAAAATTTTCTAGGAATCCCACTTCTCATAGTTGTTGTTGTTGTTGTTGTTGTTGTTGTTGTTGTTGTTCTTCTTCTTCTTCTTCTTCTTCTTCTTCTTCTTCTGCTTCTGCTTCTGCTTCTGCTTCTGCTTCTGCTTCTGCTTCTGCTTCTGCTTCTGCTTCTGCTTCTTCACATTTTTCTTCTCAAACTTCTTAGGGGAAACCTTATCTCCATCCCAACCTTACTATAGCACTGTTATTTGTACACCTACCCACTCCTAATGTGAAGTCCACATCTTTTGCTGTTTCTAGCACTACCCCATTTCTTTGTGAGTAAATATATGTACTTTATGACTCCTCATATCCTGTGTCAAAACTGAGCCATGCTAGATGACAATATCTAGGTTTGAGGATTGTCAAGGCTGATGACTCACATTCTGGGTTTGATTCTGCTTTGTCATATGAATTTTTTTAGTTAATTTTATTTATTTCCGTATGTGTATGAATGTACTGTCTGCATGAAAGTCTGTGCACCCATGTCGTGCAATGCCGCGGAGGTCAGAAGAGGGCGTCGGATTCCCC